>JBBPCZ010000017.1:18724988-18747265 GCA_037974445.1 Brycinus macrolepidotus | reverse complement strand
TCTACAGAATGAATGGGCACAAATTCCCACAGAAACACTCCAAAATCTTGTGGAAAGCCTTCAGAGAAGAGTGGAAGATGTTATAGCTGCAAAGGGGGGACCAACTCTATATTAAAGTCTATGTATTTGAATGCAACATCATTAAAGTCCCTGTTGGTGTAATGGTCAGGGGTTCCAATACTTTTGTCCATATCGTGGTTAAGCTAGGTGGAGCTGATGAAGTTTCCATTGAATAAATGCAAAATAATAAAGTGGTATGTGACCTTACTCACGTAAATAACTTCTACATAAAATTTACTTGCATAAATATGAAAGAACTGGACATTACACATACGGTGTGTGATAAACAGTGGGCAGAATAAAGTCATGGGACATTTTCATGGTGTGAGAATTCAGCCTTTTTTTAATGAACAGAGAATCTCTGTTATTCAGATCCTGCACATAAACTCTGAAGGCCAAGCTTTATACCGAGCATTGAATTACCACATTACCAGTTGTTATAATGAAGTAATCGATTAAGTAAGCAAGTTCCGCTTCTTTGGTGATTTTAACTTGTGTTGTGTCGCAACTAAACCACAACTTCTAAAAACACCCCCAGAAAGCATGAAAATATCTTTGAGTGTCAGGAACGTCTCAGAATCACATGTTCATGATGACATACCCAGAGTCACAGCTCCACTCAGAGGGTCAGTGTCAGGGTGTTAGTGCAGTCCAGGATCTGCTGCAAAACAAAGCAGGTCTGCTCAAATCTAAACAACAAAACACACAAGAAGGAGACCATTCTACAATATCGTGAATTGGGAAAGAGTATTCTGGAACATCGTGAAAAGGAAAGAACATTCAAAAATATTGTGAATGGGGTGAAAATTCCAGAACTGTGTGAATGTGGAGAACATTTTAGAACTGAGTGAATGTGGAGAACATTTTAGAACTGAGTGAATGTGGAGAACATTTTGGAATTGTGTGAATATGGAAAACATTTTACAACTGTGTGAATGTAGAGAACATTTTAGAATTGTGCAAATATGGAGAGCATGCTAGAACAATGTACTTGTTCTAGAACAAGTATTCAGACACCTGGATTTCTGTTGATGTAATTTCAGCATATATCTTTCATCATATATCTTTCACTTATATCATTTAAACACATATTTGCTTATACTTATGAATACTTTTTTGTTTACATTTAAGTTAAAAGAGTTTAGTTTGACATCACAACGATGTTGTTATAGTTCTTTAGAAAGCAATTCAATGCATCATGACACTCCTGGTGAAAAAGCTGGCAAACAATTTATTACAAGCGGCCTTCCAGCTTTTGTTCTTTTTTACTCTACAGAAGTTTACAGAACGGGGTGGATACTTCAGCCATTTATGAACTTATATCTATATATACCCACACTGAAAAGCAACGTTTTAGGTACACCTACCTTGTACCTATATGAGGAACAAAGGAATACTTTCATCTATTTCTTTGTAATGGGGAAGTCTGAATCTACATCCTGAGGAAAGAACAACAAAGTTGAAACCAAAACATTAGCAGCAGATCCTTCATGTTCTGTAAGATGTGAGGTAGGGCCTCCATGGATCAGACTAGTTTGTCCAGCACATCCCACAGATGCTCAGTCAGACTGAGATCCCAATTTGTGATAAACTAGGACAGGGTAGTTCTCACTGTCCACACACACCAGAGAGTTTTGGGAGTTTTATTTTTATTTTGCTTCTGATTGTCCTTCCTTGGACCACGTTTAGTAGGCACTAATCACTGCATACCAGGATCTACCATTTTGGAGATGCTCTGACCGAGTCACCAAGTTCACCCACCATTTGGCCTTTGTCAAAGTCACTCAGATCCTTAATCCTCTGCGACCTGTATGTTCCAGTTGGACTCTACCAAATGTACAATCCACTCGTTTAGCTTTTAGCCAACACAAGTGACTGAACAGTATTAAAAGCTGCAAGATGTCAAGAAATAGCATCATCAACTCCTATACTATCTGCAAAGAACATAAGGTCCAAAATATGCTCCATTACTGGTTTTAACCGGCCTTTCTAAAGATGTCATGACCAGTGACCAATATCTCTATTACTCCATCCATAATGTTGCCAGCATGTTGACCATGCTTCTGAATGGCTGTACACTACTGTCGCAAACAGCTGAGGAAATTCTCTTTCCCCCAAAAAAGAAAAAGTCAAAAAGACAGTATTTCAAAAATAGCTGTATTTATGGACTCCCTATTTGTGACAGTACTCAAGTCTGTGCTCACAGAAACATTTTTGTGTGAATTTAGTTTTGGAAGATCCATCAATGACCCAGTTTTAGTTGTATCACTGGCCATCATAATCCGATTTTTAGGAAATACAGCTGGTTTGAAAGGGTGTGTTTTGTCCACGTTTAGGTAGGTGGCATGTGTGAAATGGTCGTCCATGTGACAGCAGACCATTGTCCAGAGCATCACACTCCCTGCACTGGCTTGCGGCAGCACTTTTACAGTTAAAGGCCACACACCTACCCAGCTGTCCACATGATCGGATATTTCTCCAAGGTGCAGACCTGACACTGTGTAAACTGTACGTGCTTTCAGTGGCGGACAGGGGTTCGGATTGGTACTCAGAAGGGCACAATACACTTCAAGAGACATTCCTCCTATAACCAGTGTTAAATATCTCAGGGGCCATAGTAGCCCTCCCATCGGTTCAGTTTAGACATGATAGCTTTGGGCACCGAACACCCTGTCGCCAGTGCCTGGTTTGTCCCTTCTCAGTCCACTGTGAGTTGAGAGCATCCCACAAGCCTTCCTGTTTTACCGATGCCCCGATCCAGTCATCTGGCCACAATTTGGGCCCCGTCACTCAGGTCTTTACGTCTGCCCATTTCTCCACCATTTCATGAGATCTGACTTTTCACTTACCATCTGATCCATCCCAGACCTGAAATGTGCAGCTGTAAGGGGTTAATCAATGTTATCTGCGTCATGGTCATGTGTAAGTTTTCAAAATCTATAGTCTGAGAGTCGTCTGTAAGACTGGAACATAAAACAGTGGTTAAATAAATATTGTAATATAACTTACATACAGGCTTCTGATGCCGAATTGCATAATCCAAAGTCTATACAACCAAACCTTCGAGCCATATTATATGCCATAAATATCCAAGTTTCATGACAACCGTAACAAAACTTTCATGATGTTTACACAGGATTTTCACACTTTAACAAAAATATAAAGTAGCAAGACACCATATGTTTTGGAACACTTCTGATTTCCCATTGTATGGCAAATATCATAGTATGTGTTGGTATGTAAATCATAGTTACCATTAATGAGTTTTATTATAATGATAGTTGTTATAAACTGCTGAAGTGCTGCAGCAGTGATTTGGCCAGGTCTTAGATAAATGTAACAAGATCAATTAAGAGAGCTCACAGGCAAAAGTGACAGTTAAGCAAAAAAATACATAAAACTAATACATGACTACATAAATAAATAAATAATTTTGCACAATGTTCCCCTTACCCTCAACACAGTCCATCAACCAAATTTGGTGTCTGAAGTTTGTTTCTTTGGTTTTGCACTGTTAGGGCTATGAGGCTACTGTTCTTAAGGAATAACGGAAGTTCACGATCATCCCTTAGCACCATGGAAACAGCATGTCAAAATCATACTTTCCTCATGCTGTAAACAGTTGTATGCATGTTTGGGCACCCCTGGTCAAATTACATATTAAGTATTAAGTAATACATTTTAAGTAACAAGTTTTAAGACACCATTACTCTTAACCTGCTAAATTTAAAACAGGAAAAATGTGTGCAAAGGTTTAAGCACCATTTCAGTCTCTCCAATTGTCTTGATTTATGTCAGGTGTTGACAATTCCAGAACAAAATAAATTAGGGCGTTCTGCCTACACTCAACAGCCAAGAGCTCAACTAAGCAGAAGATAACTGATATTAAAAATACACCTAAACACTTACTCACTGTCTAATTTAATTAAGTGAAAGAGAACTGCTGAAGTCAAAACAAGATCTGAAAGAAATCTTGAAACATCTACTTGTGGACCGGTCACGTATGCAAAGAAAATTGCCTACGTCATTGCTCAGGGTCTACAAAAAGAATGAGGGTGCACAGAAATAGTGATATACAGGAACACCATGCAGTGTTCTTGCACATCATCTACATGGAAGGCCCATCAGAGGGTAACCTTGTCACAAAAGTCATTGTCTGAAATATTCAACACAACATGTAGATAATCTATTTTGGTGATCTGATTAAACTCTTTGGTTCCAATCATTAAAGGTATGTTTGGAGAAAAAAAGGAAAACCATTTCAGTACAAGAACATCTTGTGAGTACTGCTGAGTATTGTGATGCCTCTATTAATCTTTGGTGTGGCACGCAAAATTGTGGAGGTATCAAAAAAAAAGAAAAAAAAAAAGAAGAATCAACAAATCCTGCATGTTAACATCCCACAGTGAGTGAAGAAACGGAAAAAGAGGAGACTGGCTATTACAAGAAGACAGTGATCCAAAAACACACATCAATTTCAACTTTGAACTACAAGAAATGAAAGATTGAGGGTTTGAAATGGTCCTTACATTCCCCAAAGTAGAACATTAAGCACTGACTGAAAAGGGTGCCTAAACCTAGGACATAAAATGTGTCATATTTAAGTTTATTCCACGTAGAAGTGGTGTTCACGTTAGACTTGGAAAATACAACGTGTAATCTGACCCTTTGCATACAACTGTACTATTACATAAAAAGGGACAAAATTCAGGCTTCAGTGTGACCACAGTGTCAGAAACCACATTAGCAAGTATTTGAGATCATAAAACAACTGCACGGCTTGCGCCAAAGTGTGGGACGATTCAGGCACGCCATGTGAACAGTGCTAACTCACCGGCCAGAAGGTTTCACTTTATATTACTTGTGAGCTACATTAGCCCCACAGCTCCACTGCAAAACTATAGAAGTAAACCCCTAAGTCCAAACATGGCTTATTATTGTGGGAAATGTGTGGGGTTTTTTTTTTTTTTTTTACTGAACCGTCACTTTAAGGAGTGGAGAAGCTCCCATTATGAATGCATGAGCTAAGACTCAATAACAGCAAAACATCCGTTGTCCAGATAAAACTGCACTGCAGGACACAATTGCTTTAACTTTAAACATTTTACTTGGAAAGGCACAAACTATGATTTCCTGGTAAATAATTCTGATGTGAAACATAAAAGAGGAGGACCTTTTTTTCTTCTCGCCTTTAAATTTCGGCCCTTGTACAGATCTCAAGTTTGCATGGGAATCATCCTTGGGCAGTCTTTGTTTTTTCCTTTTCTAGCTTGCTGTTTTGTCTTCTTTCTGCCCTCCAAAAGTGCAATAATAAGCAGAGCGCTTAGAATCTGTTTGTCTCTCCATCATCCACAGTACCTGAGACCAGTCACTGTGCTACAGAGTTCACATCAACAGAACAACAAAAACAAAACAAAACAGAGAAACATAGGAATAAAAAAAAAAATAAAAATAAAAAAAAAAATTCCAGGTCACTACAACATAAAATGTATAGGTTTGCTTTCAATCCAAGTATTCAGTTCTGAAAACAACCAAAGATTTAATTACCAAGAACAAAAGAGAGGGGAAAAAAATCTTCCATGTTTGCTTGAGATGAAACATCTTTTTGCTTTCTTGCTTTGCCGTTCTTGCCCTCCGATTTGAAACAAAGAAGAACTATAGCTAAGGAAAACTCAATTCATCCAATCCACCAATGAATTGTCCTCAGATCAATGCCATGAACAACAAAATGTTTTGCATGGAATCTAGAATACAACAACTGTTTCAAACAGCTTTTTTTTTTCTTCGAATTCACGTCACGGTGTTCATTTATCATTATTGTTTTTATACAGAGCTCTCCATCATCCCCCCAATGTGAGTTTTTTTTTTTCTTTAAATGTTTTCTTGTGTATATTTTTCTTAATTTAAAGGAAAATAGTCTGTTGTGTAGTCAACAACATTCCTTTATCACTCCAACAGAACAGGAGCATCGGTGGAGGATTCTGAGTGAGAGAGGAGAAGAAAGGAGAAGAGAAGAGAGGTTAAGAGAAGAGAGAAGAAGAGAGTAGAAGAGATAAGAGGAGAAGAGGGAAACGTGAGCAGTGTAATTGCTTCCATTTAAAACTTGACAGTGATCAGAATGTTTCAAGTTCTCTTCAGTGAGTGCTCTTCACTTGTGTCTCTGGAGGGCTTTCCTCTTTCTCCGTTTGAAGAAACAGCAGCACCTGATGCAAAGGCAGAAAGGCAGGAGACATTACAACCATCATTAATCTCAAACATTCGGTTAATGTCTGGCAATCATGGCTAAACCTACAATTTTCTGAATCTGAACTAAGGTTGGACGAATAGCTGACAGCTTTTGGCGCTAAGTCCCTGGATATTTGGGTGTTTTCTGGCTCTAAGTTACCACTATACTCCAACAGGCTCTTCCTAAATTGAAGCTGGTGCTTTAAATTTCGGGGTGGGGTTTCACAGTGTGCCTGACTAACCTTAGAGACGAAAACAAGATAAATTCTGTTTGGTGCCAAAAACTCAAACTTTTCTTCAAAATGATCTTTTTTCAGACAAAATAAAAAAAAAATGTTTCAGACTGTTTTTGTTGAATCCTACTGATTAATTATCCAGTGACTGTTTATTTTGGGGGCACATAAGTCTCACATATGGCTCTTAATCACCAAGATGGTGCCATCAGTCATTCAGCTATCGTAACATATTCTCTACATCCCAAGATGTTCAGTCACATGAAATTTACAGCATGTCATCGTGCTGGAACAAAGTCCTTATGAAGTGATTGATAGTGACCATAATGTGTAGTTTCAGGGGTACATGAACCACTGAAAAACTTATAGATGCTATAAGTAATAGACGCTAACTGTGTGGAGTTTACTACATCCATGTTGTTAGGACAAGGAAATGTACAGAGCAGGGGTACAGCAGGACCAGGGCTCGGAACCAGTGGTGTAAACAACGCCTAAATATCCACAATTTTTTGCACATACGACTCTGTGAAGTTGGTCACAACCCTGAGAGCTCAACATTATTTTTATTTGGACGGCTTTCTAGAAATCAAAGTCTGATGTACTGTGTTTCTTAATCCTGCTCCTGGGGACTGTTCTGCGCAGTTTCAATCATGCCTGATCCAGCTCATAAAAGGGCTTCATAACCAATTGATGAATCAGGTGTGTTGGGGCAAGGAACAGCTGGAACTGTACAGGGCCTAGGATCCCCTGGAGTAGGATTTAAAAAAAAAAACTAATCTAAAATAGCATTGCCAATTCACATTTGTCTAGACCTTTTCTTTCTTTGAAACCCAGTGAAACCCTTAGGTCATACTCGGCTGTTCTGCTCATCATTCCATAACCCTACTTTCATAGTATTGGTGAACAAGTTTTCCATACAGTTATCTTTTGTATCTGGAAATTCCTTCCTCCACAAGAGACCACACTTTCCATATTCAAATCTCATCTCAAAACCTCTGTTTTCCCAAGCCTACATATGCTTTCATCGTGTTTTTTCTGTGTCTTCTCCTTCTTTTGACTACTGTAATTCTGTCCCATTATACCTGTCCTAAGCCTCATTTTTGTCTCTGTATGAGCTTTTTCTGTTTCTTTACTTTGAGCAACACTTTAACGTAAGCCATCACACTAAGCAGACTGAATGAAAAGCTCTTTCTAATCAGTTCCAGTAGAGGGTGCTGCCTTACTTTGTGTCATCTGCCACCTCCACCTCAGTGGCGGCTGTGATTGGAGCATTGGAGTGTCCGGCGGTCGGGTCGTCTGTGTTCAGCTCTCCATTGGTTGAGCTCATTACCTGCACAGGTGCATAAACAGTCAAACAAGTGGCGGGTAAAGGTACGGGTAGGGTTAGGAACAATACAAACGTCAACAAATTCAAAAATGCCCACACCAGCAGTCACATTCTGTACCAGTTTCACATAGTGAGATTTGTATGCACTCTTTAGTCCCAGGAAACAGTGTGAAGTTTTATGTATGAGGGTAAAATTGAGCGTACTATTAAACACCTAGTTTCAATGGGGAAAAACAAAACTGAAATATTAAAATATATTGTATAATCAGAGCTTTCTAAGAACCTAATGATTCTAATGTTATGATTAATACTCATGTCTGACAGCCCTCAGGTCAACACTTCCATCCTGTAATGCCACTAAGCCAGAACTAAACAAACAGGACATGCGGTGCAGAAAGAAATGAGGAAAAGCGGCTCTACATGTGCAGGCCATGTTATAGATTACACTTGCTTTGTCCAAGACTTAAAAAAACATCTTAGAAAAGGTAAGTGTTTTATTCAGTTTACTGCTGAATGTGAGTCCAGGGAATACTGTTGTGGCTGGTTGAAAGAACAGATAACTAGATCAACTAGTTTGGTAGTTATGCTTGGTAATGCGTCCTAGTTATATGTCTGGCCATTTAGAGTTTTTCTCAGACATAAGAAAACTAGGAAACCCAGTTTTTCTAAAGTTATGTGGAAAAACCCACATCTGCCTCGTGATTAGTGAGTGGACTGCTGACTCGCACATGCTCAAAGATTAGCACTGTCCAGTTTACACTGAAAGAAATGGAAAAATTCGCAAAATAACAACCATTCAGTAAATATTAGAAAGTTATTCACAGGACATACTCTGAACATGTATAATGTGTGTCCCTATAAGCAAGAGCACCCTATTTAGAAAGAAAACATATCTTTATGTTGCAGGGTAGAATGCACTGGTTAAGAAGTCAGAATGTTCTCTTATGAGAATAGCATAACCACTGAATAATAATTGATACCAAAACCCTATGAGTAACCCAAAGCCCTATGAGTAGCAATGACAAAGACTGACACTAGGTGGCATAAAGTTTCGCCAAAAGCCTGCAGTGCACGTTCCATCTCATAAACAAACACACAAGGACAGTCTTAGGACAAGAAAACCAAAATGAGTGTTAATGTTCGGTGAAGAGAAACTCGTACCTTGCCTACCCTATTATGTTAGTCTTTTTTATTTTAACAAATGCCACATCAACACAAACAAGAAGATGGTACCCTAACTGAATTTCCTGACACGCCCTGCAGCACGTTAGAAGATTTAAACAGCTGCGTGAAGAGCTGTAGGTGAGTTAGTATGCAGATACACCAGAAGCAAGAATCAAGACACATAGTCACAAACACACTCATTAGGGCTGCACAATATGGAATAGTCATTAAAAAAAGAGAAATAGATAACCTTCATAATCCCAGCAAGTTGTCAAATCAGGCGATAACTTAGTGTTTGATTTTTTCAAACATTACTCATTTAAAAATTCAGACATTTGAAAAGTGAAAACACTCCTAATGAAATGTTGCTACTTACACTGACACTGAAAAATCTGCCTATACTCTATGTTTGCTCCTACGAGTGCTGTTTACTTGTTTTTCTCCATTTCTTGCTTTTGTTTCTGTTCTTAATTGCTCTCTCTCACAGCCTGCATCAATTCAAAGTGCTCGATTGGCCAAAACAGCGCAAACAAGGACTAACTAGGTCTAATGGGGCTGTAAACACCACACTGGCTGCAGGTGATGGTTGTCCACCAACGCTCACCAATGGCCTGGCTTGGTGTATGGACAGGAGAACTGGTGCTGTTTCATTGGACTTCACCAGAGTGTTGAGCAGTAGGAGAAACAGTTCATTAAAAACACACACAGCTTTTAATAGCATTTTGTAATCAGGGCCGTACTGTTTTGCTGGTTTCAACTGATTAAACCTCAGAAAAGCAAAATACCAGGATACCACGTATTAAGATTATTTTTTTGCAATACTGCCCTCCCCTAACCCACAGAAATTCATCTGGACCATCTAAGGTATGTTCACAGCAGGACAGATTAAAACAGTTATGATTTATTTGCACTTTTCATTGCCAACAGCAAAAAAGCATATATACTGTGCAGCCCTAAAACACATACAGTCCTCATGCATAGCCGTGCTCAAGCAGTACCTGAACAGAGCCACCCAGCCTATCAGCTGTGAGGTGTGACCCCAGCGTCTCCTTATTGGTCACGGGAGTGGGCTGGGACTCGCTCCGTTTGGGCTCAGGCGACTGAGCAATCGAACCAGCCACCAGCACAGTGGAGGCGTGTTAAAGTAGCGGGGTGGGGGTGAGGCATGAGTGAGTATTACAAAGAAATAAAAACAAACAAGAAAAACAAGACATATGAGGAGACATTTCACATGCAGAACCAAGACCGACCATGTAAAGTAAGTTAAAACAAAAATTAAAATTAAAACTGGAAAGGAAAACACAAACACCACCACCAAACATGCGGACATGTGCAAAGCTCAGAGAAACGATCTGACCAAGGATGGCATTTAGTGTTTCTAGGTGTTAAGTACCTGCTTAACATCTATTTTGGCAGCAAGCACACTGATGCTTTATTTCTTTTTGCATTAATTAAAATTAATGCAAAAACCTTTTTATTTTAGTTCTGCCAGAGAGAGAAACAGAGAGAGAGACATGCTGTTCAGTGGGCTGGGTTAGAGGGGGCTCACCTGGGCTTTGGTCTGCTGCTGTGCTTTGTCCCTGCTGCTTGGCTGGGGTGTATCACTGGGGATGGGTCCGATGGGCGTGGGCTAACAGAAAAACAAGCACACATCTGACATGCAAATACATACAAAAGATATACATATACATAGATAAATAAACAGACAGATACAGATGGAGAAGAGAGGAGAAAAAAGAACAATACTCACAAGAGGTTTGCCGACCCAGTCATACTCGTAATCAAAGACGTAGCCATTCCTGTCAAAGAGGTCAGTAAAGAGCTTCCTCAAGTAGTCGTAATCGGGCTTCTCAAAGAAGTCCAGTCTCCGGACGTAGCGCAGGTATGTCGCCAGCTCTTCTGTGTATTAGAAGGAGAGCCTCTTTAGGTTATTCACGAATATAAATAAAGACTGATATGTAGGTATACGGATAGCCAAGTAGACATAGATAGGTATTAATCCTAGACAAGCAGCAGCAACAGAAGTAATGTACAATTCACATACATATATTAGGAAGATCTGTAAAAATTACAGAATTAACCAGATGCATAGAGGAGGCTTAAACAACACTTTGGGTTTGAAAACGTTTTTGTGTGAGGTCACCATTTGCATTCAATATACCGTGGGTACAGAAAATACCCTTCAAAATATTCATAATTTGTTGCTTTGCAGCCTAAAGACACTCTTTTCAGCTGTATTTACCCAATGCAACTTATAACATCCAAGTGAAAGATATGATGGCAAACCAAAATGACTGAGATGGACAAAGGATCACAGTCTGTGTCAGTACTTTGTGAAACCACCGTTTGGTTTAATTATAGCCTTGAGTCTGTTGGGATATTTCTCTACCAACTTTGCGCTTCTAGACTGTGAGGTATTTGCCCACTCTTCTTCACAGAACTGTTCAAGCTCAGTCAAACTGGATGGTGACTGCAATCTTCAAGTCATTAAACAGATTTTCAGTAGGGTTTAAGTCTGGACTCTGATTAGGCCACACAAGGACATTCACTTTTTTCCTCCTTCAGCCACTTTGTCAGTTCTGCTGTGTGCTTTGGGTCATTGTCATGCTGGAAGGTGAACCTTCTTCCCATTGACAACTTTCTGACAGAGGGCAGCAGGTTTTCCTCAAGAATTTGACTTATTTTGTCCGTTTTTCCTTCTGTCCTGACAAGTGCTCCAGTCCCTGCTGCAGAGAAACATCCCGCAACAGGATGCTGCCACCTAAATGCTTCACTGTAGGTATGGTGTTCTTTGCTTTCAACCAGATTTAACGTTTAGCGTTGAGGCCAAATACTTTGATTTTGGTCTCATTTGACCAAAACACTTTTTTCCACTTGGTCTCAGAATCTTCAGGGTGCATTCCAGCCAAACTCAATATGGCTTTTCTTGCGAAGTGTTTTTTTTTCCTTGCCACGTGCACACAATAACCACTCTTTGCCATGAATTCCTCTAACTGCTTCAAAGCTGGGATTCATAAAGTTTCAGATTTTTTTTTGACTTGTCATTAACTTTATTCATGAGATCTTTTGACAGTGCCTTGTCACCCATAGTTGGTTGTTTGCTTTCCGAAGCACTGAAATTCTCTTGGAATAGCTGTTTTAATCGAAACGATTACAATTAATCACAGGTGGAAGCCAATTAGCTTCAAGTGCAGGGTAGCAGGTGATTAGTTACTCCTGACTGAGTTTACAAGAATTTTTTAGGAGGTGATTCTCTGCGATTTTGTTTTTTTCCCTAAACTGCTACAATCATATCTTTCCCTTGGATGTTGCATTGCATAAATACAGATGAAAAAAAATTGTGTTTGTGTCTTCATTTCATGGCCGCGAAACAACAAAAGGTAAATATTTTGAAGGGGATGATTCTTTTCTATATTCACTGTAACTGGAGGCTGTCAAAAGCTGCATCTTATTCAGCTTAGTGCACGAATGCAGCAAATAACAAAATGGAGGAAGCAACTCAGCTAAACCGCATTTTAACAATAGGCATGAACCAACCTGGGAAACTTTCGCAGAGCACTTCAATCGGTGTTGCGCGCTTGGTGTCTCCGATCTTCTGATAGCGCTCCTTCAGTGTGTCCGCCTGGAGGAGAGGGAAGAAACGTGAATAAGTAATCTTCTTCCCACATACGACGGAACAAATTCCCACATAACACACACACAAACACACACACACACGACTGTCAGAAAACCTGCACGCATACCAGATGAGAGAACACACCAAATCCAGGCCAACATTATGCCTCAAGCCCAGCTTGTTTACTCCTATATAAAGATTTTTCAGACCAGATCTGATCTTGGTTTCTTCTGCTGTTTCATTCTTGCTGAATTGTGATTCAGTTTGAAAAGAATCGGATGTGGCTGATGCACTGAAGGTGTTCTATAGCTGACAAGCGAAGACATTTAATTACTGTGGTAAAGCGTGCCCTGAGGCATGCAAGACAGAGAAAATGAAGAATGGATGTTTTTTTTATGAAGTAACAGCCTTATTTACAGTATTTACTTTAGATGTCATTCACTAAGTACAAGATACTGAAATAATTCAATATCGCACTATTTTCTAAATAAACCATGGGGTCAGGCAGCAGATGATATTAAATGATGACATTTCTGAGCGCTGCAACTCCATGCTGCAAACTTGACACAGCTTGTTTTGTGCCTACTGTAAAAAACAACTTTACACATTAGCTTTAACGTTACTTAGACAGAAAGTATATGTCCAAAATGCTGAAGCACCCAGTAAACTATGAACTGCACTGAACAGTCAAGCCCTAGATGCCAAAAGAAAAGAACAAATAATAGTATTGGGAAGCTACAAAAAACTGCTTGGAAACAGGGACAGTGCTATTTTATGGTGGACATTAAATCATGGACATGGAGAATGTAAAGGATACACAACTGGGTCAGAACATTCTCCAAAATGGCATGTATTGTGGGATGTTTCTGGGATTCAGTGGGTTCTTACCAAAAGTGGTCCAAAGAAATACAACCAGCTTAGGGCGCCCAATACCTGAGGAGCAAAGGCTAGCCCATCTTGTCTGATCCCACAAAAGAGCTACTGATTAAAACTAATTAAAAAGCTAAAGCTGGATAGAAAGGTGTGAGAACACACAGTGCTTCGCAGCTTGTTGCATAGCTGCAGACTGGTCAGACTGCCCATGCTGACTCCTTTAGATACCACCTCCCTAAAAATTGCTGCAGATCAAGTACACTCTTCCTTAGAAACAGTAAACTCTAATGGCAGTGGCTTCTTGCAGGAGGACAATGTGCTCTTTTTATAACGCAAAAATTATTCAGGAATGCTAAAAGGAGCATGACAATGTGTTCAAGGTGTCGACTTGGCCTCCAAACTCCACAGATCTCATTTCAACCAAGCATCTGTGGGATGTGCTGGACAAAGCAGTCTTATGCATGGAAGCACCACCTCACAAATCACTTAAAGGATCTGCTAAAGTCTTGGTGACAGATACCACAGCACACCTTCAGAGGTCTAGCGGAGTCCATGCCTCAACAGGTCAGAGTTGTTCTGGCAGCATGAGGCAGACCTACATAGTATTAGGCAGGTACTGTCAATGTTATGCTTTGTTATGGCTTCAATGTTCTGGCTTCAATTTAGGCCATAAATATCAAAACCAAAAAAATCCCACCTTTATTATAATGCTGATTTCTGCTAGCCCCCTTTTGGTGAGTCGAATTGTTTGCTTTGTTTTATTAAGATTTGCAAAAGATTTTAGCACATCCGACTTGTACAGTAAGACTACAACATTTTATAAGTTTACTGACAGACATGTATTTTTTTTAATTCTTGGAGATCATTAAGCCTTCTCCAAACTTTCACAACTGCTCGTGTTGTATAGTATAGCACTGACACCATATTGCCAAGCAATGCATACACTAAATGCAAAAAAGTCTTTTATTGCAGTAATAAACAATGTAAATCAAGTGAATGAAATGTGACAGCAACACTGTAATGCTTGCCTGTAAAATACCACATGTAAAGGATTACTGCATGAGTGCCCAAAGAGCACAGCCAAGGGCAACAGCAGACAGCTCCTTCAGCTGAGTCAGGAGATAAGCACTGTTTAGCACGTCAAAGGCACAGACAATACTGCATGTATATAAGCATGCCCTCATGTACATGTAAGCCTAGGGTCATACAGATAACAGTATGAGAAGAGTGTGTTTACCTTTAGGCCCTGCCAGGGCAGACTGCCTCGCAGAAAGTACATGAACATGTGTCCAAGCGCTTCTAGGTCATCTCTCCTGCTTTGCTCTGTGAGTTAACACACACACAGTCTTTCAGCTAAACATAAACAACGGGTAAAACCTGGTCTTTTTGTACAAGAAGTGTACCCCAGCTTCCTCTACTGCCATACAACGTTTAGTTTCAACCCAAATCTTACACACCAGAACAACCCAATAAAGCTCCTCCTCTGAACATTACAGTCATGAGTGTTACAGAAGTCACATCCTACATTTTTCCAGTATGTTTTCCTGTAATGTTCGCTTTGAATATTTTCATGGTTTTATGTACTAAGCAACCAATTTATTTTACAATGCCATTTTCAACCTTTCTTTAACTCTTTACCCCTCTCAGAATTTAACAGGCAGTTTTTGTTACTGTGCCTTTATAACTGCTATATTTAAGTAATATTTGTTCTAATTGGCTGCCCCATATCGTCCCTCATTTGAAAATGCAGTCCAGGCAAAACACTCATTGATTCAGCACGAACAGCCAGGCTGGGCAGGCAGATATATATGTGTCTTGAAAATGGGGATTGAGAAGTACATTTTGAAGCTCTGACAAGTTAACATAGTACATTCAGTTTATTTTGAAAAAGTGAGCGAAAATGTTTTCTATGATGTGTTTTTTGCATAATGTAGTTATTCTCTAACTTTACTGTAACAGAATAAGAAGATGCTCTGATCAATAACACAAAAGAATAAAAATGTACATGCGGACACAATTTTTATTACATGTAATATTTTCTCTCAACATATTGGTGGTTGTCATAGGCTTTTTTGTTTAATCATCAATATACAATTTCAACATGTGCATGAATATCCCAGTGGGGTGGGTCTTACTACACAGTGTGGAGACAGGTAAGGCGAGAGACAGGAGAGGGCCTCACCTTTGCCCAGATGTGTATTGATGCTCATGTAGCGGGCTGTGCCAGTCAGGCTTTTGTGTTCCCGGTACGGGATGTGTTTTTTGGTCTCTGGGTCGATGTACTCTTTGGCAAGCCCAAAGTCAATAATGTGGATGGTGTGCTGCCTCTTGCTGCCGGGTCGGCCCACCAGGAAGTTCTCGGGCTTCACATCCCGATATATCAAGCTCCTGGTGTGAACATACTCCATCCGTGTTATCTGAGAAGCAGGAAAATAGAAGCACACGTTAGCCCCTTACAGAACAATGTCTCTCGCAACATCAAACTATTTAAATATTTAGACTAGACTTCACTTGCAGTTCTAGCAGATCTCAGTTTAGTTTCGGTATTCTGCACTCCAACAGATCTGATTTCACTCACAAATGGCTTGATAACAGACAAAGGAGACTTTTCATAAACGCTTCTATGACCAAACCATTCAGAAAATTCTCATAAAAATGAAGGGCTGTGGCAGTCTGGGACTGTGCAGAACTCTGAATTAGGCCTTTAAACATTTATTTCAGTCTTGGTGGGCCACAACAATTGGGTGTATACAGAGACTGGGAAACATTTGAAACTCAATATAACTAACGCCTTTCGCTCAACATCAAAATTAGCTGAGTCAACCGCCAGTTTGATTTCTGAGGACAAACAACAGATACCAAAACAACTATGCTGAACAAAGTTTGCAGAGAAGAGATCAAAATATGCTAAATTTCTGTTTGTTTAAATTATGGCAGCTGTTCAAATAGAGAAAAGGAGCTGAGTGAAACATGCTAGCAAAACTACGTACCTTCTATGTTATTTTAAAAGTAACAATAAGCAATTTTCCCCAGAATCATGCAAGCACTTCTCTGACCCAACCATTCACAAGTCGACTCTTCCTCTTGACAATACTATACATGTTTAACCCTGTACCCGCCCCGGGGGCAAAACTACAATGCTGTCACCCACACTGCCTCCAAGCTAAGCCTCTTGATCCACAGGAAACACTGGATAATCAACATACATTCATACATGTCAAGTACATTCAATTGTGAAGTTTCTTTAAGCAATCTCTCCTGGGTTTATTTATCTAGTGAGTTCATCTCTCATGGCACCTTTATTTTTTATTTTAAAAATTCCATGAAATTTTTTCATATAGATGTTGCTTTAATTATATTAGCTTATTTATTTAAAATGCCCTCAGGTTCCAACAAATTGACTGACAAAGGGTAGCTTTGTAAAATTTACAAAGCATAAAAATGACAGTGCAGAGTAGCGAGAATGCCTCAGTGTAACAAAGTCATTCAGAGAGATGTTACAAGTCTTGAACTCACAGTATGAATAAACAAGCTGTAAATAAATCCAAACTCCACACAGAATCCTACAGCAAGTTCTCTTGCTAATCTGCTTAACACTAGCAAACTAAGGTAAGGTCACGATGTACAGATGTCTGTGAAAGGAGGAATCATGTAAACACGTTTTAATTAGTAAACTATGGCATCTTTGTCCATGTATTAAAGTCTTCTACGCATCATTTGAGCTGAAAGTGGGAACTTCCACATAGATTAATCCAAAGCTTCAGGAATTTAAAAACAAACAACCAACCTAACATAAAAAACATGATACAAACTAAGATGATTTTGATAGCACCTGTCTGAATAGCACCTTTTCACCATCTCAGTCTAGGTTCATTCTGAGGATTTTTTTGGTCAGCATGTCAATCATTATTTCTTGTGTTTTCAAAGCAAATGTAGTTAACAAAGAGTGTGTTTAGTTTAAAAATTCTATTAACAAAATTACGTGTAAAATCAAGGTGACATTAGCACTGCATCATATTCATTCTGTCTAGATACATAGAATTTCAAGTTTAAAAAGCTCTGCTTTTGCGCTGGACTAAGTTATGTAGTGAACAGATTAGGCTGAATAAGACTTTTCCAGTGTAAAGCTTGTCCAACCTGGCAACTGCTGGTATGACAGAATACAATTATGGGAAGAGCTTGGATAGATCAATTCACCCTTTTAACAGAAGTACACTGCAGGTCACAGCAGACTCACCAGCTGTATGGCTATCATGAGGACGGTCTTGAGGGAGAAGGCGCGATCGCAGAGGTCAAACAGGTCTTCCAGACTAGGGCCCAGCAGCTCCAGAACCATGGCATTGTACTTCCCACATGGCCCAAAGTAAAAGACCTGAGGAATTCCCTCTGTAAGAAGAAGTGCAAACATGCATTATGTTACCTCATCTCATACAAATACCCACTGCTACAGATATCTCTATTAACTTGTTTACAACAATCTCAATTGGACATTTTAAATGTTTCTATATACATTTAATAGAATCAAGAAGATTTCAGTATCCAGTGTCATTTTTGTGGCCTAAAATACTATTCGATAAACCAATATGCTTATTGATTTGATATAAATACATTATTTTATCTCTATTTATTTAACATCAATATGTTCTTTGATATCTATATATTTGACATCAATGTTTTTTGATACAGAGAATGAAAATTTCTAAACGTCACCAACTTTCAACTGACGCCGCTCTCCATCACCAGATGAACTGTTTCTCATATCATTTCTGATATCTGGTGCTAAAGCTAGGGTGTGTGTGCAGGAACGGCAGTCACACACTCCCACATGCAGCCAAGCGCTGTGAGGATTATGAAAGGATTTACCTGGCCAGACCCACGTCATTCCCATGGGCAGGAGGTACATACACTCACGCGCGCACACACCTGCCTGCATATACACGCGCGCACACCTGCCTGCACTTTAACCCGCCACCTTTGCTCAGTAATAACAATACAACGTATGTCCTCACAGCAACAGCGACCAGGAAACTGACTCATTGAAACCGAGCAGTCTGCGCACAGGACACTCTCAGTTCACAGCAGCAAAAAAACCCAGCTATACTGGGACGTCTTGACACTTCCTCCTACCTGTAATACAACACATCACTGCTGTTTATAACGTGCCATTTAAATCGGGTGTGAGAAACACATCAACACGAACATACCAATACTAAAAAACTGATGTCTACTTTTATAGATTATCTACTGAAAGATAAGTTAACTGCAGTGCATTTTATCTCCAGATTGTTTTGAAAGGACAGTTTAAAAAAAAAAAAATCTGAACAGATTTTGTATAGAGTACCAGTCCCCTACAGAAATACAGGTTCATTAAACTTATTTCTAATAACTTCATTATCATTTGATACTTTGATATATTCGAAAAATACTGACGCTGAACATTACTAACACTGCCTAATGCTAGCAAATGAAAAACCATTATGAAAACTAGTTGAGAAACATACAACCTGAATATCAAATAAAATCAGGCCAGACAATCTGAAAAGCAATTACATAAGTAGTCATTTCGTTTTGGGAGAAAGAGAACCAACCCACAACTAAGCCTGCCATTTAACAGTGACACCAACCAAAAAAAGTCTTCTTTTTGCCATCCACAAACCCAAATGCTCACAAACGGAGCAAAAGAAACAAGTTACTCGCTGCGCGTAAAACACAAATTCTCTGCACTAGCCCACTTTTCTATCAGGCCACAAGGGAGTGACACACATTTCAGTGTCTGCTATTGGTGTAAAAATGAATCAGTTTGGATATTAACTTTTTATTAGTTAGTATTATTTTTCTCATTTTTCATTTTTCACATTTACTTTTCACTACTGTATAAACAGCTCTATGATTCATATAATATTAAATAAAATGTTTGCCTTTGATGAATGAATTACAAATCTCAGAAAATAAAAAATATAAAAGGCTTTTTTGTTTATTCATCTTACTATGTATTATCTTCTGAAAACAAATTTCACATTAAATAAAAATGTAAGATTTCTTTAATAGAAAAGATTTAATAGAAAAGTACTGTTATCGAACATCAAAAAGATTTACACCCCTGGCAGGCCAGTCGGATTGAGCCAGACTTGAGCCTGACTAGATCTGCCAATTAAAGCTTCAGCAAGGCCTCTGTTTCCACTAACCAGGCTGGCATGGTGAAGAGGCAGGAGACTGAAAGAGGATCTCTGGGGCCAAGCACGCTGCCCTGCGTGATTTAGGAGATAAAGAAAGGGATGAGGAGGGGCCCCACAGGTTAACCGGCCCCCACACAGCCACATGAAACATCAGCAGAAGCTGCAGAGGATTTTGCTGATTGTGATGTGACCTCATAACTTTGCAAATGTCAGGGATTGAGAAAGCAACCCACTAAAAATCTTCCGCCCACCCATGAGAGATGCTTTGCACAGACTGCTGTTTCCAAACAGCTTTACTACACACACAAAAAAGGCCTCAAACAAGAGAAGAGCTAAACAACTATTAAACATTTAAATGCAGCCATGGAGAGAATGAAACCTTTTTTCAGAACACTGTAAGGGAGGACTTGTGCTTTAAATAATTGACACTGGGGCATAAAAACTGTATGACTATTCAAAGAGCAAAAGAATGGTAAGGATCTTAAAGAAAGACTGTAGTCAGGGAGAGGCTACCCAAGCACACCGCAACTGCACTGGAATAAATGGTCACGTGACTCGTGCTCGTCAAGTTGAGAAGATGAAATTGTATGACATTGTTATCTATTTATAGCCATCACATAGCTAAAACAGGTATAAGCAGCATCGACTTTTGTTGAGTTTTACAGAGAACAGTATCAAAGTGTCAGAAAACACATAAGCAAGTTAATTTGAGATCATTTAACAATCTGAAATGGTTTGAGGTAAATATGTGAGGATTTACACACGCAGTTTAGACAGTGCTTACTGGTGGGATATATGCTTCTATTATAATGCCAGTGCAAAACTTAAGAAGCAAGTTTTAGACAAGAAAAATGTCTTATTGACTGTATTTGGTTTCCATTCGATTATTTGGTGCTCAGGATGTTAGGGTTGATTGCTTGGGGACATTTTCTGAATGTACATTGCTCAGTATCCTAGAGCGACCTAGGCTTGTGCTGTTCCTGTTGGATCAGTGTCAGCCAGGAGAGAATTAATGCTCTGTAGATTAGCCCAGCCCGAGCTGCTCATTAAAAGGAGCAGAGCTGGGTTGGTTCCAAATCCACAAGCCCCCACCTGCACGCTACCTCCATGACCCTCACCTCTAAAGACAGCCAAAGGAAGAGGCCTCAAGTTCAGCTGCATTTGCATTATTTCAGCACAATTTTAATTCTGCCCCTAATCGATTTGTATGGTGACAATTAGGAGTCAGCAATAGATCGTGGGACTGAAGAATGCAGTGACAGTGATAAGTTAAAATTTTAGGCAAATAAAATTTCATGCAAAGAAATAGACTTTGCCAAGCAAGTTTTCCATTATGACTCATGTAAGCAATCAAAGTTAGAATTAAGAAGTTAGTGGGAGATTACTTTATTGGTTGACCTTTTTAAAAAACAATATTTGGTCTGTTCTAATCTGCATTACACTGGAGCATAATATAAAGCTACGTTTGTAAGTCTGTATTCATTTTCATTCAGGACACTAAATGGTTCGGGATGCGGTAAAGAAAATGGAGAGCCAGCGGCTTTGGGCAAGCTACAAGTCTAAAGCCCCAGTCGTATAATCTCTAAGCACTCTGTAGCAGCGCTGGCCGGAACAGTGGTTAGCTGGAACAGAAGATCAGTGGAAAAGGGGAAAAGCAAGCCTGAAAAACATGTTTATCAAGCTTAGTTCTCCTACTATGTGTTTTGCTAAGCAAAAGTCTAGTTTCAACTAAAGCGTAAATCACAACAATAAACTTAAGACAACAAGCTTCCACTTTCCGTGGCATCTGCCTTGGAGGCATGTTCCTCATAAAGGAGCTCCAGTGACGTGCCTTTGAGGTGGATATTCGATAATGGCAGCCTAGCTGAGAGGAGCTGCATCTATAAATACTGCAGGACAGCCCTGCACTCTCGCTCGCTTTTAACGCTCAGAGAGCTGCCACTCTGGCACCAGAGAGCTGGCAGTCTCCTTCAGCCTTGTTCGTCCTGTCAGTGAGATCACTTCACTGTGGGCTGGCCTGTTATAAGTCGAGGCGGTGTGTCAAAGCGCTGCAGAGCTTTTTTTTTTTTTTTTTTTCCCCCCACCACTTGTCTGTGACTGTTTCTCAGTTTAAGATAAAACTGTAAAAAACAAACAAAAATAGATACACACACACACACACACACACGCACGCACGCACGCACGCACGCACGCGCGCACGCGCAGAGTTAGTTTTGAAAAAGTATTTGATAGTGTGTTATTGTGTTGTGATTGTGTGTTATTTTGATATATTTTTGTGTGAAATTCAATAGCAGCACACCTGATTTCATTTAATGAAGTATTTATTGAGCCAAACTCAATAAATTAATCAATTTGATGGTAACTACAAGTAATACTGGGCTTCCACAAGAAGAGGTCTGGAACTGGTTCAGCAAACACACGTGTATAAATAAAATCATTATTTACTGTCTTAATGTTTCCACCAAATAGCTTTTAAATATAATTTTACTCACACACATGTTTAACTGTCATATAAACCGTGTGCGCATGCGCGAATGTGTGTGTGTGTGTGTGTGTGTGTGTGTGTGTGTGTGTGTGTGTGTGTGTGTGTGTGTGTGTGTGTG
>JBBPCZ010000017.1:18706260-18718187 GCA_037974445.1 Brycinus macrolepidotus | reverse complement strand
GTGTGTGTGTGTGTGTGTGTGTGTGTGTGTGTGTGTGTGTGTGTGTGTGTGTGTGTGTGTGTGTGTGTGTGGTGTAAGAGCTGAGGCAATTCTTGAAAGTCAACCTTCCAGTCCACTGATCAAATGGATGTGCGCACTCAGGCTTTGACCAAGCTGTCCATCCTTTTCATTTAAGGGCTTAAAATGGATCAAAGATCAGCCTCCTGGCCCTGAAACATGTATGGCAATTTTATTCACCAAGGCCAGCTGTTCCACCTGCTTTACCAGCTACAGGGCTTCAAGATTCATCCTTCATAAGCCCATTCACAAAGCAGAGATCATGCTGATCAAAGTGACAAACGTACAGAGAGCTTTTTCGCAATAAATAAGCAACCACTCTGGGTCCGCACTCTGCTGAGACCGCTTAATGATAAAAACAAACCGGACGCAAGAAACAAAGCCAGAAACCTGATCAGCAGCAACTTACAGTGCTGTGTGAGCATAATCAAAATAAGTTTCCAGTACTCAGTAAGTTTAACATGATGTCATTTTTAAGCACATGTGAAATATTGTTTTGTATAGCTGTTTGATGCGCTTGTTGGAAGAGGAAAACAAAAAACAAAAAGAAAAAAAAAAAAAAAAAAACCACTTTGTATGCACAAACAGGGTTACTCTAGGTCACCTCTGACCTATAACCTCTGCTGAACTGCAATCTGCAAGCAAGTCCCCTCCTCCACTGCCTCTCATCCGAGAAGCAGCGTGCCACATCAAAAACATCAGAACCTGCCGCCCCCGTGGTTCTCACAGCGCACACACAGTGGACAAAATAAAAGTCAAACACAGGACGAGGAACAGAAAAAACTCTGTGTACAAACAGCTCTTCTACAGTAGTGAATAAAAACAGAGAAGAACAGAAAATCTCTCATCATCATGCTTACCTGAGTTTCCCAACTGTTTATAAAATCTGTACTCCAAGTGAAGCTGTGGTGCCCTGGACTTAATTGGCTCCTGAAAGAGAAAAATAAACAGCATGAGGAATGTAAGGGGTAAAAAAAATAAATAAATCTTCACTGCAAACCAATAACATGACAAACTCGCACCACTGACTAAGCAAAATTAGCCACTTGCTTTGGGCTGCTCCGAGAGACATATTAAAGTATAAATAAAAAGAAAATCACTTTTCAGAAGCGTAGCGTGTAGCAGAGATTACTGTCAGTGTAAGATGTATGACATAACATTCCATCAGCTGAGCCATCATGTTGTGTTAAGAACTTAAATCTTTATCTGAGGCAGCTTAGCGCAACCCCCTGCTGTTAAAAGAGAAATGACGGAACTGTCGCATTTACCACCTACCAGGAAACCACGCAAGCAGGCAGAGTGTTTCGCCATTTATTCGCTTTAATTTAAGTTTATAAAACCAAATTCAGTCGATTTTTGTGGCTAATGGAAGATGGACCTAACTCATTCATGTCCAAATACTAAAGTTACAATTACTACAAAAAGTGCCACAAAACACAGCTCTGACTGGTCTAATATGTTTATATCTTGCACGGTAATACCTTTGTTTAACTTATTTAATGTAATTTCTTATGTTTTATTCACAATCATTTCTTTTTTGATTGTTTTCTTATAAATTAGCAGCCCCATGTGACCATTACACTGAATAAACTGGGCATTAAAACTTTTTAGCCATATGGTTTTGCTAGTTACAAAAATTCTTATATTTGTACTTAGGCAAAAAACTGTCCAAAGCAATACTTAAAATTTCAGAAACGGACATGGAAAACATTTTCAGACCGAAAATGAAATAATGAAATAATCTTTAAGACAAGCAAGACAAAGCACTAGTTACACTAGGAATGAAACATTTTACTAGTCAGTACACATAAATACATAGAAACACTGATAACCAATGTCACCGTGGTTTAAACGATTCAGAGATAATTGCTGAACTGCAACAATGAAAAAAATATATATATTAGAAAAAAGATAAAGAATACCATTTTCAGACCACAAATTAAATTACTACTGGGATGTTAATGTCAAACATCATGGAAGCAAAGAACGGAACAGGAAATATCTGAAACATCACTACATCAATGGAACGTCCAATCAGCAGCGTCTTTGTTGCAGCCCCCCCACCTTAAAAAAAAAAAAAAAAAAATGAAACGGACAGAGTACAAATGCTTAAAAAGCTTTCTAGTGGTTAATGGAGTGTGTCAGTGAACGCACTGAGCAATGCTTCCATCAGATCTACTGGGTCTCAGGTTACAGTGTAGCGTCCATTTGGCACCAGAGTGACACCCAGTATGCACTGCGAGCATCACATTCAGGTTTCCACAACATCTGCCTGTCAGAAAAACACCCAAGAAAACGTGACCTCCTGTCAGTGGTTCTCTAGTAGGGCAGCACAATATATTGTCTGCTAATCATTATCGCAATATCTGTCTATCAACAGTGATATAGCAGAAGGCTGAAATGAGCCTCTAACCAATCACAGTGTCTCTGACAGGGTGACCAGTCACAGCTCCAGGTGATTTACTGGGCGTTCATGTAATCATGTAACAAAAGTCTAATTATTTAAACCTTTAACCATTAAAGGTGGTGAATCAGTGCATGAATGGGCGAGGCTAAATTGCTATAGCCAGAATAAGGAGACATATTTAAATGTGTTGGTTTTGTGACATCACAAAACTATGATTTGAAAACAGGCCGTTTTTGAAGCTTATATTCCATATATGGACTGTATGGGGGGGGGGAGTAAACATACCACTGGAAACAAATATTTAGAGACAAAGCCTTTTTAATTCTTGAAAAAATGACAATATGAGCCCTTTAATATCTTGAAATCTCCAGAGTTTCTGCTGACTTTAGTCATTCAACCCATGTGGTCGGAGTCTCAGATGCCTCACCCAGAGCTGGACATTTTGAATCCATATGGATTGTTTGATATTCACTGGGCACAGATACAGGAACTGTATTAGATACACTTTCATCAGCTATCTGGATGAACTTCTATTCATTCATGTTTAAACTGGATTGAAACGTCTTCAATAGTTCTGTAAATGAAATATCCTCCTCTATTTGCTGTTGCAGGCCATGCGGCTCAGTTTTTATTGTACCACCACTTTGAGAATCACCTGCCCCTACATGTCAGGCAAAAACAACGGTCTACGTCTCCTACGTCTTGCAAAACAGATTTCAAATCAGCCTACGATACAGACCAATCATCACTAAAAGCTACACCCGACCTCCCAAAACTGTCACAGTCATAAAGAAACATGTGCTCCCCTGCCCTGTCCGAGTGACCTCTGACAACTCGTAGAGTCGCCATGACTGCAGTTTGGGCCAGGTGCAGTGTCAGAGCACTTCAGCATCCAGCACACTACTGCTGATTACAGTTCTTCTCTCACTCAGCTGCTGTCACACAAACAGACATCAACACACACCTGCCAGGACACAAATATACTTTACATAGAACAGTGACTTCTACCCGATGTGTACAGCATGCTATACCATGTAGCCTTGTGAATTTAATGCCCATCCCTGCCTCAGAGTAGGTCATGTGTTTCAGATTGTTTGGAGAGAACATTTCAAAATTCAGAAAAAATAAACGATACATACGTTTTTTCTTCTTCATGGTTACTGTTTACAATACCGCGTAAGGTTCCAATTTGGAGTAAATTAAACAGAAGAAAAATAACAGAGCATAATGTTCCAGTCAAAATTAGTAACGTCTGGCCTTTTCATAGAACAGCAGGAGTTGAGCAGCATGAACTCATAAACTGAACCTGATCTGATATCATACTGTGATACATCAATATTGCCCAGTTGTATCAGACAGACTCTTCAGCACTCATGTATAAATACACAGACACACACACACACACAGGAAACTGCTCAATAAAATATAGACTCCAGTCGAAGACTTCCATTAACCGCTATAGACTAACTGGGACATGACTGAGACCCCTCATTCGGGAAGAAATCATTTTACTTCAGACTAAAGTGTGAAGCAGACCAATTCAGAGGTCAAAGAAGTAAACAATAATTAACAAACATTAAAAACATTAGGGACGCACAATGACATTAATTATATACCTTTTGGAAGAAAACAGCTTTACAAAAACTGCCAGCATTGGACAAATGATTAGATATGACAAGCAGTCCAAATCAGTATTCGATTTGAACTGCATTTACTATTCTTACTGTTTAGGTGAGACTGGGGTATTGGGCATTTTATTCATTTTACTGAATGTGTAATCCTCAACAAATAATATATTTTTCTCTGTAATGCTGGTATAGGCAAACTAAGTCCAAGTTTCAACATTTTATAAATGTTTATTAACACTATTAGAAAAACAGGACAGGATACAGGTACATTTTGCTCACCACAGTTCATACAGTTGTTTGTGTACCTTAAAGGGGTTTTAAAGGTGCATTACTTTTAATTTCCTAGGAGAAAGGGGCATATTTGTCCCTTTGTACAACCTAATGATTTAAAATACTTAAAAAAATAGAGGCCTGTTAAGACAGGGTGTAGGGAATCTACTAAACATAACTGCAACAGAATATGGTATATTTATGTTCTCCAACTAAACATATTCAAGATGAACCTGTAAGGGTAAGACGCAAACCAAATCAAGAAAACCCATTTTATAGTATCTACTTTGATCTGTGTGTATCCTGATGTTATGTCGTGCTTTTACAGGCAAAAATATAAGCAACTTTCATGACTGCCTTGCAAAGGACTGTACCTTTCAAAAGGTTATGTTCTAACATGCCTCCTTGCTCCAAAAAGCATGGTTCACTGCACAGCAGACAGTTTTTGTAATGTCATGGGCATAATAATGCTCTTAGCATTTTACAAGTCATGCCTCAATGCAAATGTTTAGCACTCATTAGCACAAGAATTGTGTATTAACATATCATAACTGAGATTGTGCAGCACTGCTTCAGTCCCTGTTCAAGACAGAACATTTCTCAGAGCTCTTCTGGATATCAGCTGCTCTGATAATTCTATCAAAGGTGAAGCAGTTCACTCAGTTTCCAGGGGTTAATAATCCATTTTGTGCTAATATGGCAGTGTATCACAAAGGGGATACAAAAATGTTCAAAATTATGCACGCTCTACTGTTCTGAATAATCATGCTACAACGGAAAAGGCTTGTCCAAAATATCTGCTATTCCTACCACTGCTCAACCAGAAAAATATTTGTTTTTGTTATCATAATGATACACATTCTGAATCCAAAAAATGGTTAACAATTCTTAGGTGTAAGGGGAAAAAAACACAAACACTCTTTCCCAATTTTTTGCAAAGATATGAAATGTTCACAGTGCATGCTATATGTATAATATGGATATGCACCTGTACTCGATTAACCGTTCCAGCTGCCAGTATTCAAGTAACAAAAAACCATTTGAGTATTTGTTAGACCATTAGACCATGGAAAATCAGGGATAGAAAATTGTTTAGATTTTTTTGTTACTGTTTTCTCAATAAAACAATCTAAAATAACCTTGTTAGTTACTGACTTCTGCTCTAAACGTCAATGCTAAATTTCAATGTCTTGCAATGTTCTGACAAACTGAAGTTGACAAAACATTGCAAGTTATCACAAAGAGATAAGTTACTAACGTGAAAAAAGGATGTCTGCATGTAATACTGAGCTAATAGAAATTAACATTTTGATGTGTTAGTCTGATATTTTTACTCCTCTAGACTAGCTATGTGAATATATTTCCAGGACGAGCTGATGGTATTTTTTTCCACATGAAACAGAATACAGAATGAGTTGTATTTTACAGTTGGGTGGCAGAACAACATGGAGAGAAAGCTACTGTTTCATGCTGCTGAACAATCTACACTTTCCAATGTTTTCTTTGATCAAATTTAACATTGGGCTTCTGTGGAAAGCAAAGCTAAGCCAGAAGTATCTATCCTTTGTCTTAAGAAATTGCTGCCAGACTTCACTTATTTATGAGCTGTCATTACGTAGGAAAACGTACGTTTTCAAATGTAAACCTCTATTAGGTTGTGACTATGATGATTATAAAAAATGACCAGTGTGGATTTTTTATGCTGATACACTGTTTACTTAAAAAGTACCCTATAATGTCCATATGTGCATTCATTCCAAAACATTTCAATGCACTCAACATCCAATTTGGCAATATGGCTTCTATTTGGTTTCATCATGAGGGGAGATCATTTTAAGCGATGACGACAGCAAAAAGAAATGAAGTCAAGAAACCAAGACCCATAAAAATCACAAACTGATGCAATGCACAATATGCCGATGGCAGGCGGTGATTCACAGCACTGAATGCACTCACTGATAAATGGTGTTTACTGTGATGTGTACTGTGGCAATTTATTTTGAAACAAACTGCTGAAAGGACTCTTACATTTTGACTTGAGCAGTTAGATTACTTTTTTCCAGGAAGTAATCAGTAAAGTAACCCAAGCATATTTTGAGAAAAATAAAAAGCAATTTTTAATTTTTCACTTTGAGTACTTGCTCCAAGACTGTAAGTACTTCCTTGAAGATGTTTATTTCTTCTTTCCCACAAATAACCAAATATTAATGTATTACATCTAACAGATACAGAACTCATATTCCTAATACACATTAGCAAGATGCTCCATTACATACAAATGTGTGTTAGCAGAACAGATTCAGATTAAGGCCTCAAATGTCCTGATGATGATACAGGGCGCATCAGTTGCATAAACCAAATCATCCAAGAATTCATTCACTCATGAGAAATACTTACCAAGTCATTATGAAACAACCATCATGCAAAGAGGTTCTTGTGTATGAGGTTAAGGAGGTTAATCCTCGTCAGGCAGTGATATTGTTTCATACTGTACTGACAAGCGCTTCGTTTATTTTCTGCTAATACTGTGGGATAATATCGCCTTAGTTTCAGGCCACAATGTCTCAAATTTTAATAAGGGCTATTCCAACAAGCCAAATGACCACGACAATTTAAAAAGCCCAGGTTAAGGCCAGCAATGGCCTGAATCGGAAACCTGCTTTATAATTTATTAAGTTGCACTGAATCAATTGCTTCTCACCTTACACAGTCCACAATCTTTTCATTCTAATATCCAATCACAAATCAGTGATTAAAGACTCTACCGACTACCTTTGGTGGCATGTGAGGGATACCAACTGAGTCACTCGAATGTATAATAATATGAAAAGCTGAGGAGGACTTGCTTTAAGGTAACAGGAATACCATTGTGCCATTGTGCAAAATCCGTTTAGGTGTGTTTCCATGATGCTTTTCTACAGCCAGGTGATTCATCACTATTGCTGAGGGGAGCAGGGGGAGAGCAGGTTGCACACCCCAGCAGAACCAAAGAGAACACGATATGGGCCTTTTTTTTTTGAATGTGACCATCAGCATGTTTTGTTTAAAATGGCAACCTTGCAGTTTCTAGTCTACAGCACTAGCCTCATCTTTCTTCTTACGCATCAGTGTTTCTCTAAGAAATTTGTCTTACAAGGGCACCAAAGGCCAAAATAGCTTTATAAGTAACTTCAACCACACAATGGTTCCAACAACCAATGACAGTTGTAGTCCTATTTCATATTTAACTTCACAATCTCCTGTTGACTACACATTTTAATTTTTAACTAAGATATTTCAAACAAAGATAATTTACCATGGCTAATGATAATTACATGATGTGCAATTTAAATGACGTGAACAAACACTGCTACACCATAGGTTAGTTGTGTGAGTCATTCTGGCGTTTCTGTGTCCGATTCAAGATCATCACCGCTATGCAGGGTTACTTGAGCTAATTCTACCAGTGTAAATCCAATCATGTTTTGCTAATTTTAACAGTCTACCCTTTTTTATTTGAGGCAGTCCTAATGGACTACACTTATTTGAGCATCTGGTGCCGCCATCAAAAGATAATTTTGAAGTAAGGAAACTAATGGCCAGTGACTAAAGAACACTGCGCAACATAAAAAGATTGCTAATAAATAGTTTTACTTTGCTATAAAGCAAACTACCATGGTATTTCCAATTTTGCAAACACTATTACTGTAAAGCACTGAGCTGTATCTTAATTATATTAAAGTTTTCCATAAAGTAAGTATTATTAATATTAGTTGTAGTAGTAGCAGCAGCAGCAGCAGCAGCAGCAGTTCTTTAGCCATGATGACAGAGTGGGTTATAATCAGTAATGCATGGTAACCGGACCGATATCAGCGTCAGGACAAATCTGACATCATGGCTGGTCATGATATTTAGGACAGGCTGGACTAGCAAACAGACATTGAGCTTTTTTAACATTCTTTTTGGCCTATTTTTCTTGATCATTCCAAGCATAGCACCAGTTTTAATCTAGTACAGTTAAGGTCAGCAGGAGTTCCTGCAGTGCCCATTAGTACATTATTACTTTTTTCCCCCCAAACTAACAGCTGTGCAGCAAAGTCAAGCACCACAACCCAGGGAGCAAGGAAGAAGAAATCACTGGACTCAGTGGGCATATAACATACAAACACAGTGCATTTGGCTTGTCCATCACTTAGCAGTGGGGGAGAAATGAGACACTGGCACCTTTCCCTTTCAGTGAGGCTGCAACCAACTACATTCTCAAGGCTTCATGACTGTTGAAGCACTAGGGCTGGGCATGATTACCTAAATATTACAAAATACTGTACTACAATATTCACTGTTTAGACAATGACAAAATGTACAGTGTTTGGTAGCAGTTATCCTGGAGTACAACCTCTTTGAACAACCTACTGACATCATGTTGTGGTTGCTGTGTTGAAACCCGACATTTGATGCAATGCAGCCTCAGGGAACTAGAACAGGTTGTATTTAGCTTACAAGACGATTATATGATGCTCTACAATTAATTTCATACTGTCACAATAATTTCTCTGGCTAATGTATTGTGTTTACAATACATTAGCCATGTATTGTGTTTACAATACATGTTCCTTAAGTATTCCATACGTCAAAAGCCATTTACACAATCCAACAAATTAATTCTGGCTAGACTTAAAGGGTAATTCCACTGATTGTTATGTAAATAATTTGTCACCAAAAGCATTAAATGGTTACGAATAAGCTACCTTGATGACAAGGGTTTTTACGATAGTTTTGAGAAGGTTTCTGCCAAAAGTGCATTTTTAAAATTCCATACATATATTGCTGATGTTGTAAGAATACTATCAGACAGAGTGTGTAGCCTGAAAGCAGACTACATATCATGGCTGATTCCAGACTTAAGACTACACATTAAAATGAAACTCATTTCAAGAAAACTGAAAGATACTAATCCGAAAGCTTAGTATCCACAGCCTAAAGTCACAACTCCCACATTTCCTAACTTGTCCAACTTGACTGACTCTTGCTACAGAAACTCTCAGCGATTAACTGTACAAACAATAATCAGCTAAAGCCTACGCTGGATCGAACCCAAATGTGTGAAATATAAAAGAAATACCATATGAACTGAGTAACACACCATAAAAGTGTAGCAGTCAAACAAGCATGAATGAGCCAAATGCTGACACAATATTTTGTACATAACATGCAGTCAGGATTCTATCATGAAGTCAACTTGCACAGCCCACCTCAGAAATGCTAGGCCATGTGTGCTGGCCCTCTCTGCCAGTGTTTCAGATCAGATATCAGGCTCCCAGATGGAGGTAGCAGCTGCAGCAGGCCGATCGCGGTGCTTCAAACACTGGAAGACACGCAATACGATCTGGTACCAGCAGTCACTAGCACAGCACAGTAATTCACAAAACTGGAAGTGCTCACAGCAGTTTGCTCTCAGTAGCTTGAACTAAAGAAATTGCTTGACAAAACACGTTAACAATGAAGGGAAGCAAGAGGCTAATATCTAGCATTACATCATTGATATACTACTTGATGATTATACGATTTTATTCACCGTTAGTAACATGAGCATTTTTTAACCAAACAATTCGCTAACGGACATTTTCTCTAGAAGGATGTGTCCACCAGAACCTTCAAAGTGACGTGATTAAACGTGATTTAATTGTGTTGTGAACAGCATGAAACAATGAGCCATGAGAGGCCAACTAGAAAACATGCAAAGGCTGAGCATATGCCAGGAGCATATTCTAAAAACGAAAAGCAAGAAAGACGATACACCGGCACTTGTAATGTACAAAGTGCAAACAACAATTCTATCAGCTTACATGCAACATTATCCTCCACTCCCGCCTTACCGACTGCATCTACTGATCTGTTTTCAGTTTCCTGTGTAGATGAACAACAGTCCAAAGCATCATGGCTTTTTTTAGCAAGAATAGAAATGCTGTGTGAAATTGATAGTGCTTCCCCTCCCCCCCCCACTGTTAGAGTCACATGACAGAAACAATATTTCACTCCATAAAAACACAGCATGGTTGTCGTTGTCCATTATTAGTAATTAATCAAATCATTACTCTGATGATTAACTGGGTAAACCGCGTTTTCAAAATACTTTACTGGTTAAACACTGACAAGGAATTCTTTAAAACTTCATTGAATGAATGAATAAACAAGGTCTTTTTATATAATGTGTCTTTTAGGCTCTGTTTTTACTAAGGGAGAGCAGTTGATGATTAAATACGTATTTATACTTAAATGCCCAACCATATTCAGACATGCAACCCATCACTGTCAATTCACTGAGAAGGTAAAATTTAAATGATTATTTAACTGATTAAATGTGACAGGAGTACCACATCAATATGTGCTCCACTGGCTCTATGACAAGCCATGTCTGGGGTTACTACTAGCCCTACAAAAATATCAAATCGATTGGAATATCAGAAGAGCAGAAAACTGAAGAAAAATGAAGACTGAGTAAATGATGAAATGATGAAAGATATGAGATAAGAATAAAGAATGAGGGGTGCAGGCTCGCAGTTTAGGAGGAATACAGTGTCAAAACTTTGAGCAAAAACAAATGGAGACAGAGTGGGACAATATGGAATGAATCTTGTGGAACTTTTTAAAACCTTGTGCATTGTTTACTGTTGTTCAGTTTACTGTAAGCCCATTTGTAAGATTTATATGGCCATTAAAAAAAACTAATCCCTCAATTAATTGTCAAAATTATTGCTATATTACTTAATTACTTGTATAAACTGACAGTGGTAGCCCTAAGTAGCTGTTTGGAAACATTACACAACTGGGATACCCCACTCAAGTGTGTGTTTATGTGCATTTGCTTAAAATGTTCCCAGTCTTCTATTACACCTCAAGGCTCCAGTGAGTTTCTTCCTGAACCAAGAGTTAAAGCAGTGCCCACAAGAACTGCTCAACAAAGACGACCTTTCAGCAGTCTCCCTCTCTATGTTCCCTCTTTAACTGCCAACTCCCTATTTTTTCCTGTTACCTTCTGGCTCCCTACACCCCCCTGTCTTTTTCTCTTTCCTATCTCGCTCTCTTTAAAAAAATAAATGAATTAAAATAAAAAGAATAATCTCAAACCCCAACACCAGGAACTGACTGGTCATTATGTTCAAATCAATACCACAAGTTTGCTTCACTAAGAAAAGCATTTAGTACCTAGGGCTCCTGGACTTGTGCGTAAGGCACAAACATGTGAACAGCTGCTCCACCATGGTCATCCACCAAGAGCCATTAACCGGTAGTGATCTCAGGGTTCTCACCAGGTCTCTACAATCTACTTTTCGCTTATTACAATATTACAATATTGGTCTGGCAGAACAACACTGATACGGCAGAAGGCTGCAAAATGGTAATAAATTCTCAAAACAGTCAGGCGCGTCAGTGTGTTGTACACTAGGGATTGGAATCGATAAGAAATGATTGATGTCAATGCCATTATCGATTCTTCTTATCGATCCAATTCCTTATCGATTCCATTATCGATTCCTAAACAGTATAAAATAAATATTTTTTTTAACTGATCATAATTTTGTGGA
>JBBPCZ010000017.1:18674390-18700595 GCA_037974445.1 Brycinus macrolepidotus | reverse complement strand
CGGAGGTAAACAATTCCGGTGCTTCGCAAAATTAAAACCGGTTCTAAATCGGAACCGGGTTTCGATTCCCACCCCTACTGTACACCCTGACCCACCACAGTGCCTGATTAGCATTTCTGTGAAGGTTTTCATTATGATTGTACTAATACACAGTTTCTGGTTGTAATTTGATTCAAGATTCAATTAGATTTGCAATGTCATCATATTCTCTAAGTTTGCGTTCAGACCGAAGGAAAAACTGATTTTCAATGCAGTCACAAGTCACAAGTGACTGACTGTTACAATTTAAATAAACCACAGCGGAAATAAAAACAGCAACAAAACGATGGACGTTTTAAATATATCTGAATGACATTACATGCTACACTTATTTGTAAATGGGGGTGGCTGATATGTCAAAAATATTTTGATACTTTTTTTTTTTTAAGCTGGAACATGCAAAAGCTGGAATTCACAAAAAGAAGTAGCCATGCCACATTTAAAAATATCTATCAAAAAGTATAATGGTTTTTATTCACATAGCACTAGACTTAACTAAAACAGAAATAATCAGGCTCTCTTCATAATAAACATGTAGGTGAGCAGTGTTCTTCGCCTAGATATCCATGATATGCTCAGAATAGCATATTCTGATATAATTTGTCCCAAAGATAAATCTTGTCATATGGCCCGGTCCTCAGGTTTGGCTTAAATAACAATATCTTACAACAGAATAAGTCCGAAAAGTCACAACCTACTGTGATAGGTAGAATACATACACCAGTCTACACCTGACAACTTTATATGACTCCAAAAATTATATCAGGCAATAAAATATTAACTTTTAAACATACTAACTTCAAAGTACCACTTAACAGTAATTTCAGTTCCTCCTACACTGTGCACGACCACAACGTTTGTGATTAAAGTTCACCAGACAGGGAAAATATAAAATCCAGCATCTTACAGCCTGTAGGTGAAGTCATTCAACTGAATAGAGACAAGCCTTACAGAGATAAAAATGGACTTCTGACACCTATTTCCTTAAAGCCCCTTGTCATTCCTGCTCATGTTTCAGAGGACGAGTTTAAGCCCTGCGAGACTGTCAGGCTATGTTCTCTCAGCTTTGCCAATGCAAGGTCGGGATTGTCAATAGGTTCTCAAATTAAACTGAAGCCTTATCAACTATTCAATTTCTTGTATAATTGAATAAAGTATTTGAGTGTATAACGATACATATTTTTAGGCTTGATTCTATTTTCATGGTCAACATTTGATTTGATTCATGTCTTAAAATGCCTTAATTCTACACTAGTGATGCCCAGGTCAGGGTTTATAAATGACCTGCACCCACCAAACCCTTGAGTGTCAACACGTCCCCCCTGAAAAAGTGACTCAAACCCCACTGACCTGTGAGTTATTTAGTCGGAATTCTGCTTTTTCACTTTGACCCACCCCACCCGAACCCGCTAAATTTTATGATAACCTGAAACGAACCCGAATGATCTACGGGTTGTCACGCATCACGCATGTGGGTCAACCCACACATCACAATTCTACACAGTTCTACTTATACACTAAAATGATTGGTTTGACTGAGAAAAATACACAATACATTTTACAAAAATACACAACACAAAACTAAATATTGCAAAGCAGCACACACACTGCAAATCAGTGAAAAAAAACAACTGCAATGTAAATACAACATTACTGAAAGTGAAATGTATTGCTATTTTCATTTTGTTGTTGGTGCCATTTGAAGAACTACACTGTTTAATATGATGAGGAAATCTCTGCCTCTTCTTTTGAAAGTTGAAAACACGGCTCATTTCAAACTGATTTTCAGTTAAAAAATTAAACATCCCTATAGCAGAAAAAAACTCTACGAGGGAGATCACACACAGGCCCTGCAAATCCCCCAGTAAGAAACTTAATTTGCTGAGCAAGCAGATTCTTACCACCACCTTCTCACCTCCCAGCACACCAATACAAATCAGATTCATACAAAGGAAGCAGAAGTAAGAGCAAGCACTTTCTAGTACCTGTTGCCCATTAAAACTGACTTGAAGCATTTATATTAGGGATGCCCTAATCCATTTCAAAGGTTTGGGATCAGAGCCGATTCATTCATACTTTAATGGATCAGGTTTCAGCTATATTAAGTGAGACATATTCTCATAAATTCACTCTGCAGTTTAAATGTCTGAAGTGTGGAGCTATTTCAGGGTTGAATATTAGAACGTGTAACACATGCAGCACTAATGTTTTGTCTAAACACAGAAATATAAAAAGTGACCTTTTATGCTTTCAGTCTACTTTGACAGCACAAGCGGCAATGCCACCAGAGGTATGTACAAAATACACTCCTGCCACACTTTTCCAAATCAGTGTATTCACAACACTATGAAAAGGTTATGTCACAAAAGTATTCCCCCCAAAAAATGTCACTGTTACTATGCACATGAAAGTCATTCCACTGCAGAGTATTAGTATTATATTATTAGTATTATATAAGGGGTTGCCAAAGTTTCTAATAAGATAATCAAATTGGATTATAAGTCAAGCACGTGTGGGTCACAATAATTACGTATACCTTAATATAAACATGCGAGGTAACGAGCATCATGAGGCATCATGGATCCTCTGAAATACTGTCGCTGTATTTTAGGCAAAAAGTTTTGCTAGAGCTTTTTAGACATGGATCACCCCTGCGTCTGCATTCACGACATGCATGTTTGCACTGACCTGAAACCATTGCAAACATACTCTACACAAAATCACAGTTTGGTTGAACAAGGTTAACAGGTTAAAACCCATCAGCACTATTCAGAGTTAACAGACAATTATATATTATATTATGTAGGCCCTAGTACAGACCTCCACATGTTATATCTTGACATGCGCAGCTGATGCACATATATGTTTATACGGTTAAAAAGTAGGCTCTAACTTAAGACAACTGCTTAATGCACTTTCACAGCTCTTGTTAAAGGTCAGTCTTTTATGAAACGGGTTCCAGTCCTAACTGCCAAACATTTATGAATTCTTTTTAATGACTATTTTATTGTAGATTGTATATGCTTAACTACACAGAAAATACTGCTTTAAAAAGTTCAAAGAACACAGTTAACGTTGCATTAAAGCCAACCTAAAATCAAAACTGATACTTATATTTTGTTCGCTCATATCACTGTTAGGTCATTTTAAGTAAGGTTTATAATATAACCTTTAAATATTCAATTCTGTTTTTCCTGTGATTTTTTTGGGGGGGGAAAGAGTACTGACTTGAAAACATGATTACATCACTGTCTACAGTAGGCCAAGAAACAATAACATCATATTTAATATTAATCAGTAATAGCACTGTATACCCTCATTCACCTGCCCTCCCCAGCACACCCACTATCATTGGAAAAAAAAACTGTTACTAAAGGGAAACACATTACATTTTTAAAAATATTTTTATCATAAACCATGATTAAAGGTTAGGTAATTGCCACTTTTTATACAGGCATACTAAAGCCAGTAATTAACATTACAAAATGGTCATAAATAAAGGATAACCAAAAACTAACCATAGTTCAGAATGTCACATTATCCACACACTAAAATAACTTTACTTCAGCAATAACATGCAGTCAGGCATTTCTTAGTTTTATGTGACTGTATTATTTATTAAAACAAACTGACTGGATCCATTTCAGCGAATACTCAACACTAAAGTACTCGGGTTGGATTAGAGAGGCAAAACATAAAAGGGGTACAATAATAAACGCCTGCTGCCTTCAAGACAACGTACCTACGAACTATGAAAGAGGAAACCACAATGGTTCACAGAGACAGTGTGGCATTAAGACAAAACTGATAATTAGTTTGGATTATTACAGAACATCAATGGTCTTGACAATACTCAAATAAAGAGCAAGACCTCACCCAATTTGACTAGAGTACTTACAATCTGCATCAAAGGAAAAAAAAAACTGATGTTAAAAGACATAATGAAAGAAGCTGATCAGCAGTACAGGGATTTTCTCAAAGAGGAGCAAGGAGATAAGTGGTTTCTATTTATATGCAGTCACAAAATAGACAGATGGTTACAGTACAAGCCAAGTAACATATCTACAAGGGGTGTGAAAATACAATGTATTTCAAGGTTCGATGTGATTTTCAGTTCTGAGGTCAGGATTCGAATAGGTTTTCAACAGAGCCTTAATTCAAGAGTTCTAATTATACGCTACATTGATTGGTTTGGCTCAAATAAAGTTCTCTATCAGGAGTTTCTGAATGCCTGTCACAACACCCTCAAATACTGCCCCAAATACTGCAACCCCTCGAAGAGGACACATCAGTTCCAAAAGCCTGGTGTTTTTCTTGATCTAGCACACCTACTACACCTGGTAATTAACACACCCTTTGAATCAGGTGTGTTTGAGCAGGGAAATAAGTTGCTTTAGACTCAGAACTGCAGAACCCTGCTCTAGGGAAAAACTCTTCAGAAAAAAAGCCCAGTCATTTGAGTGAGAGTAGAAATGTGTGTGCGCACGCGCATAGTGTAGGCCCCGTCCACTTTATTCTGAAAGGATGCACACAGATGCCAAGTTTGACTGACTGGCGGTCGTATTCACAAAAGATGGTGATAGAGACACTCAAAAAAATGAAAAGCTGTATCAGGTGATGCATTTTTATATTTCCGTATTATATTCCATATTTCCAACATTTTTCTATTATTCTGTTTTTAATATTGTATCAATAAACACCTCAATTTCAACATCAATAAAAGATAGATGTAATCTTAAGCCTTACCAGTTTGATGGCCACATATTCATTGGTGTAGAGGTTCTTCCCCAGCCGCAGCTCACCAAAGTTACCACAGCCAATCTTTTTCCCTACTCGGAAGTTGGGCCCAACCATAAGGACCCCAGAGTTGGTCCCGGTGCCCCTGGGTCCAGTCCTGCTATTGGCTGTTTTGGACATCCTCTTCCCTTCCTCTGCCTCTCCCTTCCCACCTCTCTTATCAAAATCCATAAGCTTGTGATACCCCGGCCTCTCCACGGTTACTCACCGGCCATTCAAAACAGAGAGGTGTCAAAACAAGCCCCAGGGAAACAGTGGGGTCAGAGGCAATGGGTCAAAGGAGAGTTTTTTTATGTATATAAATATCTATATACAGATTTTGTATATAAATATCTACATACAGATGCTGTTTTTATGGCAGCAGAAAGACTGTTCTTTTACCATCCAGAACAGTGATCGTACGTTGGTTTAATCCTTCAAAATGGGGTTTTGTCCTCAGAGTAGCCAGTTACTGCCCAAAGTAGGCAACCTGTGCACACATATACACACACATACATACAAACATACATACATACAGATTCAACCAAGCACACACACCCCCACCCACACACGCGCACACACACACACTCCCAACCACTCACGCACACACGCACATACACACACACACACACACACACACTCAATCACCAACACACACACACATATATACACAGCTCCTGCTACTGGATCCAGAAGGCCACTGCAAAACGTCCTCTTGGACTCCTCATGGTTTCCCCCAAATCAGTCTTTGGAAATGTCGTAAACATTCTTCATGCCCAAATATCCCAGTCTGACGGCCGAGCCAGGGACAATGGCGACAGGTTCAAGCAGTGAAGTAGCGTGCCTTCTTGCTGAGATATCTATAAGAAATTGAAAAAACAAAAGCAGTTTGAATGATTAGCAGATGAGATGAATTAGGTCATGTGTCACAGAGAGGACATATTATCAATCCATATATCATCAGGACTCCTGTTTGATTAGTGTAAGAGCATCCATTTCAAAATGAGCTGAAGAAGTGCTCCAATGATGAATCCAAAAGCTTTTGGATTTACAGGAAACCCATAATACTTAGAAAATCACCTGGATGACCACAGAGACGCTAATCCAAGATGTAATTACCTAACAAATGATTTTTAGCTAATGACGTGGATCCAATAGGACTCAATACTAGCAACAGAACATGCACAGAACATCAATACACAAACACATACGCGCACACACGATATGGACAAAATATCAGTACTGCAATTTTACTGCTACATACTGGAATTCAAGATGATAAACAGCCCATGTCATCAGTTTCCAGGAATTTAAAAGGCTTAAAGTCTGCAGATATTGTTTCAAATGGTACATTTACTCTGCCCATCCATATAGTCCATTTAATGAATATAAGCTACAAAAACGTCCCATTTTCCAAAGTCATCACATTTAAATAAATCTCCTTGTTCTGTCTACAGCAGTTTAGCCCCACCCTTTCATGCACCAATTTGTCAACACCTTTAATAGTTAAAGATTAAAATGATTAGACTTTTACTGGATTACATGAAGGCCTCGATTCACTGGAACACCCAGTAGAAAGAAAACAAAATCTCTAGGCCTTAGTAGTTTTTAGGACAGGATCACACAAACCAAATCTAGTGAAACACATACCGGTCATGGGATTTTAAAGCATGGAAGAAAACAGTTGCAAATTACAAGCCAAGCGATGTTCGGATCGGTTTCCACAACCCCTCTTCAGTTCCTACAAGTTTGCCCCAGAGCAGCAATACCTATTAGTAGGATCTGTACTGAACTTTGGACACAAAACTACAATTATTTTCAGCTAAACAATGACTATGATTAATAATTATGCCTAAAAGTAACCAGTGCTTTACAACCGCCACAGCATGTATTGCAGGAGTGCTTCTGCATGTAGAGTTTAAGTGAACATGTTTGACTAGCCAAACAAAACACTCAAAAGGAAGTTCCAAGATTAGTCAGTGCATGTAGACAGCATATGCAACGCAAAAACAACCTCAGAGTTGCTGAAGAACCTGTTTAATCAGTAGTGCCGTTCGTAGAAGGTTTTGTAAGGTAGTGGGCATTTTACTAAATAAACTGCATAAATAGAGTATAAAACTTCCTTTTATGTGCAACAACAAACATTTTCAGGTTTGATTTTAGATTCTGGGATGAATTCAGCTTTTGATATTTTGTGTGATTCTACAGTGCACTAATTACATACTACACAGATTGGACTGGCTCAGAAAAAAGTGTCCTTGTGCTAAACAGTGATTGTATAAAACAGCACAACACCACTATAAACAAGACAAAACCAGACAGGATGTATAAGAGATGCTGAGAACAGGTCAGGAAACGTACTGGTGATACAGTTTTACATTTCAATACACTGTTTCAAATGGTCTCTTCATTTTACTGGGACATTACACATCATCAAAATAAACATGAAAGGCAGCTTTACTGATGCAAAAAATAACTATGCTTTAAAAAAAAAAGGTGAAGGTGCTTGTACAAATTTTTGGGAGATTTTTTTTTTATTTGAAATTGCGAGTCCATCAGCAGGAATCTCTAGGAACTGAAGGTTTGCTCAGAAGAATAGGTCAAAACTGAACCACAATGAAGCGAAAAAACACTTCTTTCCACAGAGGTCTCAAAGCGGTAACTGTCAACAATGTCCCTGCAAAAATTAACCAATACCATTAAGCTATTTTGCATACTTTTTTTCCTTATCAATTACATTTTTAAACCTCTATTTGTCCAAGATTTTTTCTTACTGTAATTCATTACATAGCACAAGTAAGCCCAAGAGCAGTTGTCTTCCAAACGCTCTCCAGCACAGCGAGCAATGAGGTCAATATACGGGAAGCACAAACAAGTAATGCAGGAACTATTAGCAATGCTGTTTGGCTTAGTTGTAAAATGCACTTAAACCAATCAATGGTCACCAGGATCAACCCTTGCATCTTGCTGTAAACAACAAAGGAACTGGCTTGGTAAAGAAAAATGGTTTCACATGCATATTTTGGGATTTGGAGTCAAGTAATAACTAATTAAAACTGGTTTAAGATGCATTACTCACCAACAAATTGCATCCTTTGGTAAATAAGACTTTTTTTTTTAGATAATTATTCCATTAAATTCATTATCCATCATGTGGGCTGACCCGTCAAGCTTTACTTAATCTTTACTTTTTCATCCGCTCAATCAATGTCTGTGGTTGGAGGGAGGAGAAGGATTCTGAATAAAGGGAAGGCTGAATGCGACAGAAAAAAAAACCTGGTGGCTTGCTTCTTCTTAGCATAAGATCAATCATTAAGACACATGAAGCTAAACTGCACATTTCTTAACAGTCTTACAGTCCACTCATGAGCTGTATTCACAGGTGAGTCATAAAAAGAGGATTATATAACCTATTCCAACAATTCAAAGTACAAGGATCCTAAAATTACATATGGCTAACATGCCAACTCCACCCACACAAACTTAAAATAGATACCACTTGTTTAAAAAATGCATAATTCCTTTTCTTTTCTACAGGTAGATCCACAAACAATGACAGACTGTGATAGGTATTAGGTATTTAACTACAGGTATTAAACTATAGGTATTAAACTTTATTTGGCTTACCACAACAAGAGAAAAGAACTGAATCACGATCTGTATTGCTGAAGAATATTGACAATGTGTGTGTTCATATGAATTTCAAATCGTTCTTTCAAAACAATCTCAAGCACCCACTGAATGACACTCGAGTTCAGTGTCAGGGACTGGACATAACGAATAAAATGGTAAGACAATGGTAAAGAGTTGTGTCGATATCAGAGTACAACAGTACAGACAATATATCGATGAGCACTAATGATACAAACATAAAAGAACATGGCAGCAGAAGTAAAAATATTAACACAGCTTGTCTTGTAATGCTGTGTGGGTTAACTGAGTCATACACCAAAATGATGTGGATCAAATATTAAAGGGAATTTCAGAGCTACAGCAAACAGAGTTGGCAACACTAGCTTTGGTCAAACCAGCACAGCCTTTATTATGTAAGTAAGCCTCATGGGTCTGGTTAGGTTCAGTCGTGTAGTTTGTGTGAACTAAGCCGTCAGCTGGCCAGAGCCAGACTAATCTACCAGGAAGCAAAGCAAAATGGTGTTAGCTAACCAGCTGCCCACGCCTATCCTGTTAAAAATGAAGACAAAAACATCAACACACACTAAAATACAATCAAACACAATGACCCCCCCAGGCCCAACATCTGGACAAGACATAACCATGGAGATTCAGTTTTTTGGTTCAGCCAATCCATCTGACGAACTAACTCATGCACCTAACAGGAAAACATGAATTGCTTGATCAACTTCTATGCAACCACTTCAAGATCTACATGGTCATTCACACTGCTGCTTTGAAACAAAAGCGACATTTAGACTGCAACTACAACCAAGCCATTTTCAAGATGCTTTAATGTGAAGCTCTTAGTGTCAGCTGGCAGGTTGATGGGGCCTAACAGCTTTACTAGCCACACAGACAGACAGTACACTTAGATAGACAAAACAGGATCTAGTTTAACTGACCGATAACCCAGTTAGTAAGTTTACACACTTTGTATTTCAGTGTTGACAAATATGTATCCCATTTGATACATAAACAGGCTACATTTGGGAGTCAACTTTGCCGGTACTGGACAACATATGCAATTATAAGCAAGACATTCAAAAAAGAAAACGAGCCAAGTAATAATTTTGAGGTTTCTTAGGATAAAAGGTGGAAATGAATGTAGCAGGTCGTCTACAGCAATGTTAAAAACGAGAATGTCGTTAGCTAGCAGCTGAAAACTGAAGAAACTAGATAGGAAAATATGTCTATTAATTATATATGATGGGTTTGACGTTAGAGGTTGTAGCTGTAGCAGAATTCTTACCGTCCCACAGACACAACCTGCTGCCCTGTCGTCCTCCTGAACAACTTAAAACTCCTGAATCCCAGAATCAAACAGTCCCAGCTAACGAGGCTAAAAAGATTCCTGCTAGCCTGCTAACGACGGGCTGAGCCCCAACTTTACAGAAATAAATTCACTTTTTAAACATTTCTGAGCAACAAAATGTCAGAAACGGAATGAAAGGTGTCGTTATGACCCCCCTATCAACTGAAATCCCAACAAACAGCCTAACTCATACTGCAACAACACGAACTCAAACCCATTTTTTTCCTTAAAGTCCTCCTAGCAGCTAATGCTAACGGGCTAATTTAGCGTAGTTGGCTAACATTTCCACTTTAAGTCTTCTCGTATTTTTGATCAAACGACTCGGAAAGAGACGGGTATAAACAACAAAGACTTTACCTCTTCGTTTGTATCTTTACAATATCATCTCTCATATTCCCTTACTTGCAGTTCGAGGCGTTTCTGTCTGTTGTTATTATTTTTTAATTCCCCGATAGCTAGCCGGGGACACTGCCGTTGTCTCTTTAAGCCGCCCGAGTTTCGGTGCGAGGGAGCGTAGGTCGACACTCCCACCACTGCCTCTGCGCGTTCGAAATGACGCATCTGGGTTGGAGAATACGTCGAGCTCTAGTATTGCGCACACCCCACAGAAATAAAAATAATTTCTGCGTGTCGTTACATTAACCCAACAAACGAGGCTCCTGTTCTTATTCTTGTACATTTTAGTGTCATCCCTCTTTGCTGCAACTGCCTCATATCATTTCCTAGTCAACAAGTCTTTCGTAAGGTTAGAATAGAGCTGGAGAAAGTAAAGTAAAGTGGCCCCTTATAGTCATGAACACACCAGTGTAAACATCTTTCTCTGCATTTAACCCATTTAACCAAATCACTAAGTGAACCAGTGGACAGCCAGGAACACAGCACCCGGGGAGCAGTGTGTGGGGACGGTACTTTGCTCAAGGGTACCTCAGTGGTGCCACTAGCAGTCATGGGATTCGAACCCACGGCCTGATCGCAGGGGCAACTCCCTAACCACCAGGACACCAGCTTCCCTAGAACAAGAAAACGTGAATTGCTGGAAAACTGCAAATCAGGACTGGGAAGCACTAACCAAAGACACATCTCTGAGAGAAACTTATCTGAGGAGGGTCAAATCAAAATTGCTGCAAAGTGGGATTTACCAGTTTCAGTGGTGACCATGTATTCAGTTTTAACCTCACGTTATCGATAGAGATCCACAAACATCACCACAGATTCTGTCAGCAGCTGAGTGGCTTTTCTTGAATCTTTTTTTTCCCAGTGTTTACTTACATTGCCGGAACATGCATTTTCTAGCAGTGCGCCTCATGGTGGACCGGTAGGGGGCGCACTGCTGCTGTGTGTTCTTGTTAAAGGAAGTTTTCTGAATGTTGCGATAATTCAGTGTAGAGCGAGGAGAGAGAGAGAGCATGAGAGAATGAGAGAGAGAGAAAGAGAGAGGGAAAGTTGTAGAGACATTTTTCTGTGTGAGGGAGAGAGACAAAATGAGAGGGAAAGTTGAAGAAACATTTTTCTGTGTGAGAGAGAGAGAGAGAGAGGAGAAAGAGAAGAGAGAGAGAAGAGCGAGAGGAAGTAAAGAGAGAGGGAGAGAGAAAGAGAGAGAGAAGGAAAGTTGTAGAGACTTATCTCTTTACATAGGTGGTCATGGAAACCAGTGATTATAATATAGCAATTTTAATTACCATCTAAAATGACCAGGGAACCTGCATGTACTTTCTGAGCTTTTCTGATTAATGCTCATCTTAGTAAATAGTGGTAAATCTGAACAAATCTGAATCTTTGCGATATATTGTGCCTTACAGTGTCCTCCATGTACCTGTTCACCATGGATTTGAAAAATATACTTTTAAAGCAAATTCCTTGTCTGATCAGATGTCTGGTTCCTATTGCTACCACTGTGCACAATTATGACTGGGCATGCTTCTCTATACATCTAACATGATTATACAGAGATTTAGGGGAAAATCTCGTTTTTCAGATTTTCAGCCAGGAAAGGAATTTTGGACATACTTTAATAAACTCTTTATATACTTGAAAATACTTTTTGATATATTTTGGCCAGCGACAAATGACTGGACCATGGCCAACAATGCACATTAATGGTCATTAACGAGGCAACAATACAATTATGCAAAATGTCACTGAATGATAGCCTACACAAATCATTTTTTATGTTTATATCCAAGGTTTAATATTAATTGCATCAACAAACTCTACAATATGATGACACTCTTATTACAGAGTCATCACATTGAACAGGCTCTCGTACAATCTGGAGATCACATTGCATCAGTTTTTTTCATGCATCATTGAGTCCAAAACTGTAAGAAGTATTAATAAACAAATTAATAACCCTCTTCTTTAGGTAATGGACAGCCATCCAGGTCAGTGGCCCATTTGAACAGACCAAATGATGCCGAGCTTCTCAGCAGTTCACAAGCATTTAAGATGATCTTTATCCTACAGTGCGTTTAGTGAAAAGTGCTCAAAACAACAGGGCAGCACCACACATTTCTCTGCTGCGTTATTGACTATGATGGACCTCCAGGGCCTCTTAACAGTGGGGTGCACGCTTGTGTAAACTCACTAGTGATGGTCACCCTGAGGTCACTTAACAGCAGTTTAATACACTACAGTCCTATTCCCAACTTTCTCCCATGCTATCCAGTCCATCTGAGTGCAATAATGTGGCACACTGGAGCACCTGTTCCCCTCCTTATCCCCCCACTGACAACTGGCACAGCAGGGTGTGCTTTTTCTTCCTTTGTTTGGGTTGGGTGGTGCAGCTACAAGTCCAGACGTGGATAAGCTACGGATTTAGTGTGACAGGCACTCTGTAGCCCAAGGCCACCACATTTGCCCATCGGAACGATATCTGCAGCATTACGGTGTGGCTGTATGATGGGTAAGAATGCAGGAGGGAAAGGTAGAGTCGATGACAGAAGGCCCAGAGCACGAGGCATTGGATGCTGCTGCTGCTGCTCTCCAAATATAAATGGTGGGAGAGTGGTGGGGGAATGCAGCCTGGACGGGGGCTGGAAATGAGCTGGGTTCTCTGGGGAAGCTCTGATAGGACTGGCAATGGCGTCCCTGCTGGATGAAAGTTGAGTTTGGGAACTGAAGCCTTTCTCTTCATCTGTCAGCTCTTCTTTCACTTGTTTGCTGTCACGGCCATCCTCTGGACTTCGTCCTTTTGGGAGAGGGGCAAAGCGCTGGCCTTTGCGAAACTTGGCACGTCTGTTCTTGAACCACACCTGAGCATATTCAGTCAGAATTAGAACAACGTTAAAAAATGAAGGTCATTTCACCATTTTTAGTTGGAGAGATCTTTTAAGAGGCAACTTTTCCCTATCCAGTCCTCAGGGACCCTCAGACAGCTCACATCTTTCCCCTATCCTAACTCTCAGCACACTTGAACTAAACAACCAAGAGCAAAAAAAATACGGACTGTCTGAGGGTCCCTGAGGACTTGGGTAGGAAACAATGGGCTAGACTTAAAGAAAATGGTAGTGGATGAAGTTGGAATTAAAATTTTCTACATCACTTCAAAAAATACTTCATTTTACGTAACGTAATGTACATTATGCAAAATTTCTTCCAGAATCCCATTACATAAAAGTGCATACCATTTTTTCCTTCTGTAATATAGTACACAACATTCAGAAGTGTCACTATGAAGCTTTCATACCTGAATGCGTGCCTCTGGGAGGTTGATGCAGACAGCCAGCCTCTCTCTCATGCCCACATCCGGGTACTGGGTTTGCTGAAAGGCTTTCTCAAGCGCCTGCAGCTGCGACACAGTGAAGGCTGTGCGACTCCGTCGCTGTTTCTGCTGGTTCCCATAGCGCGCTTCAAGTATGAGCTCTGAAGAGCAGAGATGTTGCTCAGACTTCCCAACGATACAGAAATATGCAGTTCTCAAAAGTGTAGGACTTTTATTTACCACTGCAAAACCATCAGTCTACAGCCCTGTTTCACTGCTGTTCCTAACGTGTCTTTGGGAACGTCATTTCCACTCCACAGACTTTAAGGTGGGTCCCTTGTATTATCAGCTCAAGTAAAGTTATGTTAAAGGACCCACTGGAAGGATCAAGGGATTAAATCGACATAAGCGTAGACTTTAGGAGCAGAACTTGCCCAGATATCATTGCTAGTGGATGCAATTTGTAGGGACGCAACAACTGAGCATATTTTATTGCATTATGACTAACATATTAGCTTGTGGACGGTGTGTTAGCTCAGGGTTAACATAATAGCTTGTAACTAGAGTGTGTATAAAACAGTTTATGTTTCAAATATTTAATGTTCATAATGTTGAATACTCTGATAAACTGAAAATGGAAATATTAGCATGCCAAGATAAGGCACATTTCCAGCCTCTGCTTTTTTGCTGTATCGAAAAATACAGCCGAATGGAGTGTATTGTATGAAAATTGAATTTAAGACAAAATTTTGTGAATCATTACATCCTTAGCAGTTTAATTTACAAAAAAGTAAACAAACTGTGGGCAAAGCTGTTTGTAAGTTCATATAGGAGCAAAAAATTGGATTTGTTATGCATTTTATGTAGCCATCTATTTCATCTTTACATGACATCTTGCAAGGGTTCCCATCTGACATGAGTTAACATCAGTTAGGTAAAGTCAGAAATTTGCCAGTCATTTCGTCTGAACATGAAATCTACCTTTGGTAAGAACACTCAAACTGAAAAATCCTTCCTCCCCTTGCCTGCAAGTGGCAACTCACATAAAGCAGTTACAGTACTGTGCAAAAGGCACCTATGCAAATTGTTTAAAGCCATTTTTCTCAGCGTGTGATAAAGCGTCTTTCTGCTAATAAAGTTAACATTAGAATAAACGTAAATAAACAAGCACACAGTAAAAAAAAATATCAGTAAAAAAAGTAGTTGATATTTTGTGAGCTGGTGAGGAGGACACAAGTTTGGTTCCAGATTTCTGCTCGATGTCTCCAGACGTTGTTTGGATTTGTGAAATTTGATCAGCAGCTCCTGAGTTAATTTAATGAAGGACTGACTGAGTCAAACCAGGTTTCTGATGGAAACTACAATAATAATGGGCTTCCTTCAAAGAACACATTGATGTACTGAACATAAAATCACTATTTACTGTATAATGTAATTTGTATTTATTCTTTTTAGTTTTACTTAGTATATTTAGTAATATTAATGTGGAAAACAACACTCACTGTTCATCTAGACAGTTTTTAAATATTATTTTTGCACAGTACTATATATGAGGGAAAGAGAATGGGGGTGCTTTGGCTGTGTCTCAGATCAAACCCATAGGATTTGATTTGATTGGAACTAAGGATTCATATTTCCTGTGGTGTCCCTTATAGAAATGATCCTTGTGCACTTCAGCATCCGTCCCCTGGTGATGTCCACAGTGCCCCTGAAAATATTGGTGATAAATGTGAGCCTTAGGGTTTTAATGTCTATGATAGTGTATTAATCACCTTCGCCCTGTAATTAAGAGTCACTCTCACATAGAAAATAGTGGCTTCAAAAGCCACGCCCATCCCTACTGGCACAATTATGGGATCGATTAGCGTCCAGTGTTTGTCCGCTTCGGATTTTAACCTGATATAATACGGCAATATGGGCACTTTTGGTATACTTTAGTAAATATATTGTGGCTGATTTTTTAATTTTATTTTTGATTGATTGATTGATTGACTGAAGTTCTAGGTCCCAATATTCCACTAAATCTAGTGCCCTCATCAGGTCACGGTTATTTTCTAGACAGAGACAGGGAACTGGGGCTTGAAATGAGACACAGTCGCAGTCATAGGCTGCCTGAACAGTTCAATTAAATTTCCTTTCCTTTCCTTCATTTTGTCTGATCTGTAGTGCATTGCCTCACGTAATTGGTCAGTTCAATTCACCAGCATCCAGGCAAAGCAGGCAGGAGTTTCATTCAGTTATTTGGGCACAGCCATAGTCCTGTGGCATCATCTAGAGCAGTATTTCCTCCCAACACAAACTGATCCAACTCATCAGCTAAATAATGAGCCCTTCACTGACTGAATGTGGGACAGCAGGAAAACACTTGGCTGTGTCGGAGCGGAGCTACTCCAGCTCCAAGACTGGGAACCACTGGTTTAGACTGAAATGAATGTGAAGTCCCTTGGGAACCACTGGTTTAGAGTGAAATGAATGTGAACGTGAGTGACGCTTTTACCCGCAAGGCGCTCTGCCACAGTGAGGCTTTGGATTGGTGCTGGAGCTGAAGGCCGGTGTGGAGCTGCCACCTGCTGGTGGGGGTCATAAAACAGCGAGTTCAGGCGGGGAAAGGGGTAAAGACCACCACCACTGCTGGGTCCACACAGATACAGCGAGTTCATGGCTGCTGGCTGTAAAGGAGATCCATGAAAAAATCAGCTCACATAGAAATCAACTGGCAATTCAGTAAAAACAAACTCATACACTATCTGTCCAAAAGTATCCAGACATTTTAATGAGAGAATTCAGGTAATTCCACTGATTTTTCCATAATTTTTTGGTTGAGATTTATTCAGAGTGGGTTGATGTGAAATGCTTCATTACAGAGAAATGTGCTGACTCAGATTTCTTTACAGTGGTGGTGCTGGGAACCATATATCACAATGCCTACAACTACAAATATACCCATTTCATTTACTGTCCAAAATAACCAGTTAACCTACACATCCTGTAGCCTGTAATGTATAATGTTGATAACTGTAAAACTACTTTGCCTTACAATGTCCTGTCTGGCACCTTTCTTTGAGGTTTCATTTTAGAGGTGAAAAACTCTTCAGACGATTGGTTCCTATTACCAGTATTAAAACAAATTTTGACTCTTTATGTTTCTGGAGCATTTGAAGCATTTCAGAACAAACCACTGAGACTTCATTTACATCTTAACAATTTAATTATGCATATTTGTTTAAACATTGGCGGAGTTCCTCTTTAAGCTGCAGCCTTTGCTGACTCTTTTATAAGCCCCCCAGCACTGGGCTGTGAATATATAGTGTAAATATAAAAATAAACAAGCAGTCATGGAAACAACTGCAGATGTGCAACAAGTGCAGAAATACACCATTTTAAAGAGCTTATCAGATTTCTATTAGTCACAAATCAGTTTAAAATATCTTGCAAAATTCAAATAAACTAATTATAATGTAATAAAACATTAATGCACTAAATTGCTTATAAATGAACTGTGTTCATATCATATAACAGTTTGCATATCAATATAACAGTTTGCAGGCCTGTAGTGGGAATTTACCTGGAAAGTGGAGAAATTCCTGCAAAGTGTGTTTGAGTCCAGTGTTTCTCAGGCCTGTAAGATCCCACTGCCCCACGCCCAGTCCAGCAAGGCCTATTTAAGAAGCATTACCTCCAGCGTCTCCCAGCCATTAGCCAATAGAAAGAAAGGTATTAGCCCGGATTTAGTGGGATGAAGGAGAAGAAGGGGGTCTGGGGGCTCCGTTTTTTTAAAACTATTGAACTTGAGAGATTTAAGCAAAGGATCTCCCTTCCATAAGCGAGCATTTCAACCCCTCCCCCTCAGTTAAAACAATTAAAACAATGTGGGGCGCTGATCTGTGGGGCTGGCCACATTAGAATAGGGCTTTGGCAGCTTTAACTCCAGGGGTGTGTGTGTGTGTGTGTGTGTGTGTGTGTTAATGTGACTGCATGGTTTGTTTTGCTAACAGGTCCCATATTCTGCCCATAAAGTGTGAGCTGAGAGTGCAGTTCCCCAAAACATTGTCAGTTTAACTCACCAGACATGTTTGGGGTAAAAAACAATAAATATTGAAATCTGTTAATATTGTTTAGCCTCTAAAATATCTGAAAGTATCTATCCATACCCACCAGTTTAGACCTGTACACCATATGCCCAATGGCATCCAGGCATACTTACAATTGGTGAGTTGAGACACAGGCATATAGAAGCTTGTATAATGTCTATAGAGGAGCATTACCAATTAAATGCACTCTGGAGCAGCCACACATGAACCAAAGGTTGCCGTATTCAACGGCAAGTATTGGCTGGAGAGTTATAAAGCCACCCAGCAGGATAAACAGAACTGCATTCTCTGAAGTGATGGAACTCCACCCAATACAACTTATACTGGAGTTTGTGATCAGGACCGAACCTTCCAACATCAGTACCTGGCTTCACTAATGCTCTCATGGCTCAAATCCTCACAGCAATGGTCCAATATCTTCCTAGAAGAATAGAGACTGTTACTGCAGCAAAGGGAGATTAACGTCCTATTAATATCCTTTATTTCAGAAGAAACAGTGTATGAGCAGGTGTCTACAAACTTCTAGATGTGTCGGAAATATTGTCCGGTAGTATGAGAGAAACCAGGTGTAACTATCACACCAAGTGAAAGGACAAAACCATTGCAGTAGTTGGAAGGTGAGAAAAGATGATAGTTCACAGTTATTTATTAAATTTTTGTCATTTATTTTAACATCGGGTGCATTCAATTCAGAGAGACAGTGGAGAGCGGTTAGTTTTAATCCACCCTCCTACCTGAAAAGCTATTCATTCCATTCAAGCCTTAGATTCTGCAAAAGTCAGACAGGAACGCTGAAACAGTTTGGTTTCTAGATAAGAACAGAGCAAGTCAATGAGTAGTTCTGTTCACGGTGAGAGGTAAAATGACTGGCCTTGTCAATTTTTCTACCATTTTCCTTCGACCTCTCGTCCCTGCCCACCTGTGCAGCGTGACATTTGCTAGATAAACACTCAACAGCCGCAAATCAGATCATCGGCAGTAAAGCTGCGGTGGTTAGGGGCTGCGGGGTTTAAGAGATGTAAATTCCCCTAAAGCCTGGTCAAACTGCGCTGCTTAGGGCCAGAAAGACGAAGCATGCAGGGGAGCTAGATTACGTTTCCCACGAGTATCAGCAGTGATCCACAGTCCTGTGGGGGTTCACCCCACCCACACACACACACACACACACACACACACACTAAGAGGGCAGCACGGGAACCCAGTGCAACGACCAAGTACGGGCAGCAAGGGCAGAACACTGGCTGAAAGGAGGCCAAACCACATATTAGCCTCACTTAAGTTTGCCTTGGCTTTCCAGAAGCTTGAGTTTTTCCTGCCAGTGATGGAATTCTAATCTTTCTGAATCTGGTTACAAATAATATATGTATATATATATACATATATATACATATATATATGTATATATATGTAGAGAGAGAGAGAGAGAGAGAGAGACAGAGAGAGAGAGAGACAGAGAGAGAGTTTGTGGATGGTTATATTTTGTTTTGGATCACTATCTTGTTGTAATATCCAACCTCTTTTCTTCTTTAGTTTCTTCACCGACCATGGAACATAAGCTTTCAGGAACTGTTGATGTTTAGTAGAAACACTTTTCTCCTCAACATTTCTTAAGTCACTGGCTGCCAGACAAATCCAAAGCATGTCAGATCCACCCTCATGATTAAAACTTGGCAAGGTGTTCTTTTATTAAAATGCTTATCCTTTATTTCTTCCGACGTGTCTTTGGTGATTGTAGTCCATGAGTTTACTATATAAGTTACATTTATGGCTGGTCAGTGGGAGTTTTTTCCAATATTATAGCTGAAAATTCTTCCATAGAATGGATATAATGTGGATGTAGGTGAGGTATCCTAAGATATCCTAAGGTATCCCCTTTAACATATTTCTACTGAAATTAATTCTCGATGTTTGCCCACTTAAATGTCCCTTCAGCTACCTGTTTCCAAACCATGTGGATTTTTGTTTCTCTCTGCATTCAGGCCTTTAACCCCCTCCTCCTTCTTTGCGATGCTTTTGCCTGTCAAGCTATATTAGTGTCTGCTTAAAATAAGTCATTTAGAAGAGCTTCGGTGGCACAGGCCTTGAACCCCATTTAAAGCTCCCGGCTCAGAAGCCTTTGTCTCCTCAGCCTGCGGGATTAGCGGAGATTTGCTGCTAAGAAAAAAAGTAGTTATTTCATGGCACTTTCATGATGAAACCTGGCCAAAGCTGTGTTGGCTGGGAGGATTAGACCCACACAAAGACGTTGCTTGTGTGACTGACCCCCTCCCTAAAACCACTGCACTCCCCTCCACCTCCTTTGCTTTCCTCTTCTCTCCTTTTCTCTTCTCTTCTCTTCTCTTCTCTTCTCTTCTCTTCTCTTCTCTTCTCTTCTCTACTCTTCTCTTCTCTACTCTTCTCTTCTCGTCTCTCATCTCTTCTCACCTTATCTTTTCTCTCCTCTTCTCTTCTCTTGTCTCCTCTGCTTTCCTTTTCTCTTCTCTTCTCTTCTCTTCTCTTCTCTTCTCAATCACCACAATATTTTGGGCCACCACAATATCCTGTCTTTTAGATGTTTACATGTTCATCTGTTACTGGGTATAGCGCTCCTTAAAGGGCCCATATCATGGAAAACTGAACCTTTCTGCATGTTTTAAATCATTGTGTAATATCCTCTTCAGTTTCTACCCTGACTAACTTCCAGGATTTGTAGAATACTCTCTGTCCTGTATCCCCACAACAATTTCTCTCACCTCCTCAAAGCTTAATGGTGGATCCAACAATTGGCAAAGGATTCTTGTATTGAAATGCTTCTCCTTCGTTCTCCAAACACACATTTGGTGCAGCACTGCCCAGTAGGTCAGTACATCACTATTCCCATGCTAGCCATTTCTTTCTAGTATGTCCTAGGCAGGGATGTGGATATTTTTATTTATGTATTTATTTTCTTTGGTCTTTGAGATTTTGTCTTTACTTGAAGACTTCTCTTTTACTTCCATTTCTTAATGACATTTCAGACAGTGAAAATTACAAGCAGGAACTGTTTAGATGTCTTTTATAGTCTTCTCTTGCTTTGTAAGAGACACTTATCTATTACTTTCAGATCCCTGTTCAACTGCTTAGATGAGTCCATGGCTGTTGAGAGGTTCGAAGGGCCACATCCTTTATCTGGAATTGTCTACACCTGACTTGGATTAAGGCCTGATGAGTCCAATAAGCTCTGAGATTGTGCAAAAAAACAAAAAAACAAAAACTCTAATGGATCAACTGAAAGGATCCCCAAACATTTGAACGCATCCAATTTCACTTAAGTATTTTTGCTTTTTTCCAACAGAACACTTTATCTATCAGATGATAAACTAAAATTTATTCCAAAAAAAAAATTTATGCCGATCTTTTATTCACTTCTTTTCACTTAGAAATGTTCATTTGCATTTTTGAGAACAGTCTGCTTAATTCTATGAAAAAACAAAGGCTGGGAATTGTAATGAAAAAATGGATACTGACTGTTTTTAATAAACAAAACCATACAAACTTCCTAAACGCACTTCAGGGAAAGTGGAATTAAAACACGAGAAAAATCCTGGATATTTGTCTTAGTTTACAGTTTAGGACAAACACAAAGCCAGTTGTTTTTCAATCTCTCCTTTCCTCTCATCCACCCAACCGCCATAACATCCTGGTGTTGACAGATGTAACTTCAAGCTTAGCCCTACTCCACTGACCCCCCAGTGACCATTTTTCTCCAGCCCACGCAGCCATTTGAAGGCGACCGCAGAGGGGAGGTGGCCATTCAAACCCAAAACTTGCTCCTTAAATGCATTCTCATGGCTTTTAAACAGTCTGATGTTTATTTACATTTGTCTAACTGGATGTGCCCCCCACACCAATTTGTCTTAATGCAAGAGTTTGGGCAAGCTCCTTGGGCATTAGGGTTTAAGACTCTCCTCTAGTTTAAAGGGCTTAGAGGGGATATCCCTAGGCTCAAGGATCCACTTCCACAGGCAGGGATTAGTGCTTTTAAAGGCATAGGATGGTCCTGATGAGACTTATCAAACCGCCAAAACTCTATAACATTAAAAGAAACGTGCAGAGTTGGAGGCATAAGATGCAACAAATACAAAAACACCATTTGCATGTTCCTAATCAACTCAGAGAGGAGAGCAGGGGATCTAACCACCATTCTCGCGTCTAAATATTTACTCCAACATGCTGGGTGCCTCATGATTATACCGTCAGATGAAAAGAAAAGACTTCCCAGTCAGGCACTTAAAGTGATAGTCTGGTGAAAAATCTAATTTGAGCAACTCCAAATGCAGTCAGCTGGGCTGGTGTCTGAAGTTTGCTTTAGTTTTCTACAAGACTAATGTGGCTAACAAGCAATGAACAGTATATAACCAGTCAATTAGTACTGTGCATGCCGCATGTATAAATCGTCACATACTTGCCTCAAAAGACGAGGAGTTTTTATTTGATTTCAAATAGGCCTACTTATGTGCTTTCTGACACTGTATGACACACTGAAATATACACCATGCTATATACATGGACAAAAAAATGGACAAACTTCTGAAATCTTTCAACATCACTTCTATAAAAGCTACATTATATGGACAAAAGTATTGGGACACACCTCTTAATTATTGAATTCAGGTGTTTATCATAACCAGTGCCACAGGTATATTATATTAAGCACCTAGCCATGCATTTTGGACAACGCCATGCTTCCAGCTTTGCGGACACAGTTTGGGGAAGAAGCTTTTCTATTCCAGCATGACTGTGCCCCAGTGCACAAAGCAAGCTTCATAAAGACATGGTGGGATGAGTTCAGTGTGGAAGAACTTGACTTGCCCGCACAGAGCCCTGACTGAGCCCTGACTGATTGTGAGCCAGGCCTTCTCGTCCAACATCGGTGCCTGACCTCATAAATGCTCTACAGAATGAATGGGGCACAAATTCCCAAAGAAACACTCCAAAATCTTGTAGAAAGCCTTCCAAGAAGAGTGGAAGCTGCTATAGCTGCAAAGGGGGGATCAACACCATATTAAAGTCTATGTATTTGAATGCAATGTCATTAAAGTCCCTGTCAGTGTAATGGTCAGGCGTCCCAATACTTTTGTCCATATAGTGTATGTGATGTAATTTTGTTTATATTCATAGATAGCAGTATAACGGTAACATACAGATAACATTCCTGGATGTAAGGGGCCCAGAAGCCCAGACACAATTTTGACTGAAATAGTGTTGATTTGACATTGGTGAAAAAGCATTGAATCAGAATCATTTGCACTGAATTTGCTCATTGTTTTGGCCATTGCTTCAGTATTGGGTCACATTGAATCGAATGGATCGAATTGGATCGAATGCTGACACGATTCAGGGTTGATTTAACACTGAAAGCATAATACATTCAGTTCAGTATTCACAAAATATAACACACAATACTTACACTTTGAGACCTTTGGCAAACATTCTAATCCAGAGTAATTTACAGTGGTAAGCAAGTGCCGCATACGGAGACTTACCTGAGAACTTTTAATCCTGGCTGCGCTGCCTGTGCAGGGATATATCCTCCAGTCTTTTGTATGCCAGGCGTTTGCAGTATCTCCTGCACCATCCTGTACAGTCTTGTAAGACCTAGTGTTGTAAAGCAAAAATTTTACCAACTCGTGATGTCAAAAGCCATGTATAGCCATGTGATGGACGTGTAAAGGTGTGGGTAACGCTGTTGCCCTGCATTCATGGTTTGATCCCCATCCAGGCAGCACTGCCAGGTAGGAATAAAGGTCAGTCTCCAAATCCTGGCCTTGCCTACCACAATTAGTTGCTCTAAAGCAGAGTGCCTGGTAATAATGGAAGTAATGTGAGTTATTTTTCTGTAAAAAAAAAAAAAAAAACTGGCCTCAATTAACAATACTTGTCAGTACTGACATTAGATCAACTGGCATCAGCAAATGATGCTGGATGAGCGCTGAACACTAGTGTTCAACAGGGCTGATTAATGGCCAACACAACAAGCAAGATCAAAGCAAATTCAACATAAAAAAAAAAAACCTACACTATATAGACAAAAGTATTGGGACACACCTGTTTTTCAGGGTTTGGGCTAGGCCCTTTACATTTTGGACAACACCGTGCTTCCAACTTTGTGGACCCAGTTTGGGGAAGAACCTTTTCTATTCCAGCATGTCTGTGCCCCAGTGAAACAAAGCAAGGTCAATAAAAGCATAGCTGGATGAACAGAGCCCTGACCTCAGCCCCATCCAACACCTTTGGGATGAACTGGAATGGAGATTGTGAGCCAGACCTTCTCGTCCAACATCAGTGCCTGACCTCATAAATGCTCTACAGAATGAATGGGCACAAATTCCCACAGAAACACTCCAAAATCTTGTGTAAAGCCTTCCAAGAAGAGTGGAAGCTCTTACAGCTGCAAAGGGGGACCAACTCCATGTTAAAGTCTATGTATTTGAATCCAATCTCATTGAAGTCACTGTTGGTGTAATGGTCAGGCGTCCCAATACTTTTGTCCTTATAGTGTATGTTGATTCAGTTCTTAGCATCAAATCAGCACTGTTTCAACTGCTATCTGTATCAGTTTGTATCAGTTTGCTATCTGTGATGCCATTAAAGAAGCATTTTTGATTCTCTAATCAAAATGTGTGAGTGTAAAGAAAGAACTTTTCTAAAGTTTAAAGACCCTCCATGTAATGTTAAAGTTCTTTGAAGAACTCTTAAACTGGTTTAGAACCATTATATTATGTAAAGGGAATTTAATTATTCTACAGCATCGCTGAAAGAACTCTTTGTGGCACCTTTTTCTTTAAGAGTGTGTGTTATACAGTGTCAGAAACCACGTAAGCCTTCTCTAAACATGTTTTTGCTGATGGACCTTATTTGAGGTAAAGTAGAGAAGTGGTATTGTCGACTATTTGTTGCAGGAGAAATACAATGTGCACAGTATTACAGAGGCAGATTCTCTAAATAAGCCTGAATGACAGCAGTTTTACAGTGGACAGCTCCTCTGGTGCCACACAATGGTCTTGGCAACAGGAGTAAACCTTTTATTGACAAGGACCTGTTCTATGTCTGAATGGTTTTTAATGTTCTTTGAATTGGCTAAAAACTACAGGGGGCAGTTGAGAAGGGTCAAGAGGGGTTTCATTTGGCCTTTTGAGACATCCCATAGTGGGTTTTGTTTACCGCTCCTGTTCAACAGATGTTTGAGTTCGAGGGCAGATCGTGCTCTCTCTCTCTTTCTTTCTTTAATTACTCATCAATAGCTGAAATTTGTATTGACAAGTGCCTGTCAAGGAGAGAGCTTTGTAGCTGTCAGTTATCTGCGGAGGAGCCGCTTAAAGCAAGAGGCCCCAACACGCGCCAGATCGATCCAGCAGCAGCACAATCGAGAGGCTCCGGGGCTGCTGGAGCAGGGCGGGGGGCTAAACACTTCTTCACTGGGGGGATCGATGGGGCCGGCTGGCCTTTGACCCGGCACAGTGAGGGATCCTCACTGCAGGCTAGCGGGGCAGCAGCGGAGTTTAAGCCCCCAGCAAGAGATCAGAGAAACACTCAGAAACACAGATTCAACAAACACGCACACACACGCTTTTTTTTTTTTTTTTTTTTTCCTTTTGTCAAGTGTCCCCCAGCAGAGAACCAGACAGTCATTCAAGCCCCCGAAAGTTTATACTAACCGAGCTTTCACAACACTGTCAGAATGTGAATATTTCACAAAGCAGAAATGATCAACTTAGCTGGATAAATTAAGTAAGGACTTTCACTTTAGCTGTTCAAATCGCCCTCAGCCTTAGTTCTGATACCAGGCCACCACCTAAACACACCACAAAAACACAAAATCAGCTAATAAAATGTTGGGCCTTGTGTAGAGTCTCTTGTTTCTTACACTGACATACAGTTGCATGCAAAAGTTTCGACACCCCTGGTCAAATTACAAATGACATTGCATTTTACAAAGCAACAGAAGACTATGGAGATACCAAAACACTTCCTGCTAAAATCAGTCAGCTTACAGACTCAAGCTCAAGATGTAAGACATCACATAAAATAAATCACATATAAAAATAGATACACATACATATAAATGACATAAAACGGTACACAAAATAACAGCACATAGATGTGTGTCATACAAGTAGGCAACTGTACCAGTGTTTCCACAACTGAGATTAGTAGCGTGTAGAAACGAACCTTATGTTGGATAAGCCCAAGATAATTTCATTTTCAGATTCATTAAGCCGGTAGATACATTTTTACATCAGATCTCTAAACACAGCATAGAATGTATGGTATTTACTCCTGCAGCCACAAACACCACACTTGCTCAACACCATCTAGGTTTCTTCAATAATATTCTCATGGCATCATTATATGCTACTTGAAGTCTCTGTATGCTTGTTCTTTTTCTAAGTTCATATAATATTCACTGTCTGGAATGTCTTTAAGAAATGAAAATGAAGGAGCACTATTGAAGTCAAGACCAGGGATCACATTTATAAAACTTTGCGTAGAACTCATACTAAAAGTGCGATCAACAGACGAAAATGACGTACGCAAAGAAAAAGTCAGATTTATGAAAACGTGCGCACGCACACCTGCAAGCAAAATACGCT
>JBBPCZ010000017.1:18651210-18674290 GCA_037974445.1 Brycinus macrolepidotus | reverse complement strand
GCGTAGAAAGAGGCGTACGCACCTTTTAGGTCCCGTTTTGTGCGTACGCAACGGTTATAAATGAGACCCCAGATCTGAAAGACCAAATTGCTATAAGACTGGTCAGATATGCAACGCAAACCCCCCACCACACTGCCAAGGATCTTCCAGAAAATTTAGCTGACACAGGAATAATGACACACTGGCCCACTGTGCATTGTTGCTGCATAAACAGTGTCTTCATGGAAGGGCCATTAACTGTGATCTCATCACCAAATTCTTTGGAATCAAGCGCCGTGATCCAATGAAACAAAAAATTAACTCATTAACACATTTTTGGAGAAAAAGGAGAAATGTTTTAATAAAGAGAGAACTTGCCAACTGTTAATTATGAGGGTGAATCTGTGCATCAACAGATGGGCTACAACCTCTATCAGTACAACAGTACAAAAGGTTTCTGATGAAGTGGTCGGTGAGTGTGCACAGTGGGTTAAAACCCCAACACTACCCTCAGTGCCTAATACCAGTGCCACACACTCACTGTCACTGTCATATCAGACCTACTATTGTGCTGAGTATGGTCCACCATCCAAATAATACTTGGTCAGCGGTGGTCTTACATTGGTCCCTTTCCACTGATGGATGAGGACAGAAAATGGGTTACAGCCTGTAACTAAATACACTGTAAGGATTTTGTTCTTGGTAAAATGACCAGTGGGATAAATGTACCTAGTAAACTGACTGTGCAGTGTAAATTGCCGTTCAGGTTTGCTCAGCCGTAAATCTCAAGACTGCATTAGACAATTTCCACTAAGTCAAATATATGTTTTTAAGCATATTTCGTCATATTATGTTCAGTATGTCTTAAAAAAAAGGAACACAACATGTGTTGCCGTAAACTGGACACACAGATGTGTTTAAGAAAAAAAACATGTTACATGTTGTTTTTAATATGTCTGTTTGGACTGAGCATCAGTGTTAATGGAAAACTTTAAATTGATTTTTTGTGTTTAATAGCACAGGGCTTTCCATGCAGATTAAAGTTGTTCATAAAGCAAAGGCAAGTCTAAACAGGAGCTTTCTTTCCAGTCCATGGGGCTGCCTGAGGGTCTGTCTCCTTGAGTGACAGATCAATATTGGAAGTGAATTGAACATTAGTCTCCTAATTAGGCTCAAGTTTGCACTGGGTGTGACAGAGTTAATGACTGACCTGAGGTCAAACGGAGGCTAGGCCAGGCTGAGCCGGCTGTGAATGCTCTGCTGTGCTTAAAAAAATCAGCCACAGACTAGTTCTGCTCCTTCAGACTGCTACAGATTCAAACTTGAAGTGCAACATCAATGTTTAAAGTAGTCAAGTTTGTACATTTTAACAAAACATGCTTCTTCTTTTTGAACTGCCACTAGCGTAACATCTCAAAACACTTCTGCTACATCAGATAACAGACGTTAACAGCTGACTAGCATCACACTGACTGATGAGGGGAGAGTGAGGGTCATTCTTCCTGCCCAAAGAGGAATAGGCCAATTGTGCTCTCCTTGACTCCTTGCCACATATGCCTTTGGCATTACTGGGGATAAAACTCATGATCTCCTGACGATAGAGGCAACGCTTAGATGGTCATGCCACATTTTTTTTTAGCTGTGATGTGCTTTTAGGTGTGGCAAGGGTGACAATTAGGCATGCTGTTTGCATGGTGCTAATCAGTGGCAATAAGATTCAGTAACTTGATGGCTACATTAGCATTGTAGCTTCACTACAAAATCAGTGAAGAACTTCAGACACCAAACACGTTATAGTTGATTGACTACTATTTGGAGTAAAAGGATTTTTAGTATTACTTTAAGAGTGTGCACTACATGTGGTGTTTCAGACAATGTAAGTCTTTAATAAATTGTGTATGACAGAGAGTTAATCAGCTCCAAGCTTAGAGGTCAGTGTGGGCTCTTCCCAGCATGTTGCCCCCCTGAGTGTCCCCGCCAGTCAAAGGTGATCAGAGAGGGCGCTCTGATCGAAGTTGATAATGAACAACTCTCTAAGCTCCTCCATCCCACATGCTCAAATCTCTAAATCAGCCCCTACACAGCCGCAGTAGCATTGTGCCTAGTATTGATCCTGCAGCGCGGGGTTTTTTAATACCTGCCGTCTGCAGTGGACCGCCCGGATGGGAAGTGACGGCTCTGGGGTTGGTGGGTAAACACAGGGGCCCAGGGAGAGGAGGACACAATGGGGGCTCCTCTCACCCTTCTCTGGCCTTTTTGTTCAGTTTTGTTGTCCAATAAAACAGCTGCTGAGTAAAAGAGGGACTCTGGTCAGGCATCTGCTGGACGAAGCCAGGAACAGCACACAGATAGTAATGAAGCAGAGACACTGAGGAAGATATTCCCTTTAAAGAGGTAGTTTGTGAAAAATCGAATTTACATCATTTCTCCATTATGTAGTCAATCAGCCAAGACATGTTTAGTTTGCTTCTTTAGCTTTGTAGTGCAGTTATGATGCTAATGTAGTCAACAAAGAACACAAGCTTATAACTCATAAGTTTATTAATATAATAATAAATAATAATAAAACATTTTCTCATTACAGAGGCACCTGACAAGGGGTGGGATATATTAGGCAGCATGTGAACAGTCAGTTCTTGAAGTTGACGTGTTGGAAGCAGGAAAAGTGGGCAAGTGAGTGACTTGGACTGTGGGTCACATTGTGATGATTAAATGACTGGGTCAGAGTTTTGTGGGGTTGTGGGTACTGAAAAAGTTCATCCTATTTTTGATAGGAAAGTGTCACACAGAGCAGAGCATACAGAGCATCACAGGTTGCTGTGTGCGGGGCTGTGTAGCTGCAGAGCAATCAGTGTGCCCATGCTAACCCCTGTCCTTGCACCTGCAGTGGCATGTGAGCATCAGAAGTGGACCATGAGGCAAAAGAAGAAGTGGCTTAACCTGATGAATCATTTTTCTTTTACATCAAGTGGGCAGCTGGGTGTGTATTTGTTGCTTACCTGTGGAAGAGATGCCACCAGGACACACTATAGGGACATAAAAGCAAGCCAGTAGAGGCAGTGTAATGCTCTGGGCAATGTTCTGCTGGGAAACCTTGGGTTCTGGCATTCACACACACAACCTACCTAAACACTGTTGCAGACCATGCACACCTTTTCCTGGCAATGGTGTTTCCTAATGTCAGTGGCCTCTTTCAGCAGGATAATGCTCCCTGCCACATTGCAAAACTGGTTCCAGAATTGTTTAAGGAACATGACAAAGAGTTCAGGGTGTTGACTTGGCCTCCAAATTCCTCAGATCTCAATCTAATCGAGCATCTGTGAAGTGTGCTGAACAAACAAGTCCAATCCATGGAGGCCCCGCCTCACAACTTAGAGGCCTTAAAGGATCTGCTGCTTACATCTTGGTGCCAGAGACCACAACACTCCTTCAGAGGTCTTGTGGAGTTTAGGTCTCAACGATTCAGAGCTGGTTCGGTATGAGGCAGGTGGTTTTACCGTTATGGCTGTTCAGTATATGCCAGCCATGCATTTATGATAAGCTATAAAAGGTGCACTGAGACGTTATTGTCATTAGTGTATTAAGTAGTACAGAAAAAGCAGCTAAATAAAGAAATAATGCAATTAGATTTAAACCATTTAATAGAAAACAAAAATAGATACAAAACAACTTTGATACAGCGTATATACAGCCTATGGCTTCAGGATTATACCATTTTATAAAGAACAATGCCTTAAACAAACATGGGACAGAAACAGTCAGTGAAATGTCAAATGTGTACAGTGACTTAGTGACAGGATTAGCAGGCAGGTGTGTGGTCTAGGCCTAGTCTGAGAGAGTGTATTAGCCAGCCAGCTCAGATCCATGCGATTCACAGGCTGTGATTTTAGAACAAAAAGAAAAATGAAAAAAGCAATCAGGTGTCTCTTGATCAGCTTAACTTATATCAAAGGTCCTGACTGGGGGAACAAAAGCAAAAAATGCAATTCTGATACCCTCTTTCACTGTCAAAGGAGAATCCTTTCAGGTGATTTTTCAAAACTCCTGTATAAAATGTGAAACACTTTGTTGTAGAGAAACTAACAGTGGTTGTGATAGTAGCCTGACACTGAAAGTGTTTAATGCCTATGAAAGCTACATCACAGAAAGGTAATACATGAAATGGTTACAAATATGCTGCCAGATGTCTAAGACATTATTTTAGGATAGTTCTGAGATATTAGGTTTTAGCCTAAAACTCGTTCATTAAAATCTATTTGTAGCAAAGTTGTACATACAGGGCGTTACAGTAAATTAGATCACAAAGAAAGCGTATTTTCCTGGTTTTACCTCGATTTCACCCCTATCAACATTACATACAAAAGACCTACACAACTCTTGTTTGGTTGTTTTGGATAGTACATAAAATGGCTATATTTGTGTTGTACACACTGCAAACCCTGGTTCCTGTCTACAATGCACCATTTTACAGCAAATTTCATGCGACTCTGAATGACTGTTTACATCTTAACAAATTACACAGAAATTCTGAAAAATCACTGGAATTCCCCTTTAATTGTAGTATAGGTAGATAACATCCTCCAAATATATTTATCAACACAGTTATGAAAGGTACAGGCTTCTGAACAAAAGGCTGAAAAACAAACCTTTTACGGCTAGCTTTGGGTCAGTAGACGTGTTCCAATATGCTGTTCCTCATGGTGGTGACATCAGTACTAAACTTGATCGAGTAGAACTGTGGACTTAACACTGTAACAAATATCTAATTCCATCTTCTCCTGCTGTAATACTACACTTCAGGCTTTCCAGCAGTGCAACATAGAGCCTTTCTAAAGCAGCAAACGCAAATGCGTCTTTCGTTCCCCCAACAGTCTACGTCATGGCACTATTACAACTTATGTGCATTAAGGGGGTGTTTTCATCAAAAGGTACAAAAATGAAACATAAATGAGTAACACAAATGTAAAATAAATAACACAGTCTCAAAAGGAGACAGTAGGATCAAGTTTAACCTCTAAGGCAAGGGTTCCCAACCTCATTCCTGGTGACTCCATGCTGGGCGAGACATTTTTGTGTTTTTTTCTCCACTCCACACATCTGACCCAGCCAGCAAACTTATTAGGTAGTTAATGAGTTCAATGAGGTGGAAAATCGAACAAAACGTGTATGGTGTGGGGTCCCCAGGATTGGGATTGAGAACACCTGCTTTAGAGGTTACCTCTTCTGCAGTCTTGCTTCAAGGCTGCCTGAAGCGGGCGCTTATGGGAATAAAGCAGGTTTTGTTTCAGACGGAGCTGTAGATGATAGATCTTGCATCAGGTTAACAGCCAAGTCTGTACACGTTCGCCCCTTTTACAGGCAGTAGTAGCATCTTCCCCTCTTTTTCCTTCTTTGCTCACCTCAGTGCAAATTCAGACCAAACAGCGGCAGATGACCCTTTACTCTGGCTTTGTTCTTTCTTTGCTCTCTCCACTCTCTCGCTCTCACACCCCTTCACTCTGTCTTTCTTCCCTGCCTCCCTCTGTCTAGTACAGGGTGTGAAGGAATGATGGAGAGCAGTGATTCAAGAAAGTTAGAGGTCATCTCTTGACTTTGGCATCTTCTTTGATCTTCCATATCATGAGCTCCATGCAGGCAGCAGCATCCTCGCTGGAGTCATGTCCCTCCACTAAAGAAAGACAGAAAGAAAAAAAAAAAAATGAGGACACATTTTAAATACTTTTGGATTAGCACACTCTATGGTTAACAGTTTCTTCTCCAGATATGCTGAATTTGTCTGTAACAGCTGAAAAGGGTTAGTAATTTGCTGTTATTTTATCTTTTCTCTCTCAAGCAATTTTTAAACCATGTTAAGATTGTCATCAATTGCTGGGCATGTCTAAGATGTAGGGTATCCCCAAAGTGACACAGTGTTTCATTTATCGGCAAACAGTTTAGTGTGCAAGGTTACTCTTATTTAACTAAAAAGGAAATCAGTCCCAAACATAACATTCTTTTTAGGGGTAGGTAGACTCAGCCTTCATGACCTTCAAAGTAAATAGTTTAAACCAGGAGTTTCCAATCTTATCTGCAGATACGTCTGGTAACCCCTAGTCTAAATACTTGCTATTTCATTGAAAATACCTTCCAAAAAAACACAGAAAAACTAAAGTAACAGGTCAAGAAACTACTTAAGTACTGTTTGGTTAACTAAAGCCCATAGTAAGTCAAACTGTGTCCTAAACCACATTCACAAGCCTACCCCACATTACTGTATTGTGGTTTGAGTGAGTTGAGAGAAATTTTGGGGATGTATTTATGGAAATGATAAGGGTGACTGTTGACGTTCATTGTTTGTTAGCAACATTTACCTCGCAGGACCAGTGCTAAATTTCAAAAGCAAAGTTTATATTTTTGGTTTTTCTTTTGATTTTCCTCCAAACATGACACAGATGTCATTTTTCAAGAGGTGTATAAAAATATATTTTCTTAATCTTAGATTAGATGAATCCCGTACATGGCCATGTAATGAGAACAGTCAGATCAGAATAATGTTAGCTCATTATACTACTATTGCAATAATGGATAGTCTCACAAATATGACTTTTTTGTTTTTGTGGTTCATGACTAACGTGGATTATGAGTGACACTGATATCAAAATGTGTGCACATAGGTCCATTCAGGGCTCTGGTGGTCACAGTGACAGATATAGATCACTTACACAGACAAATGTGCAAAAGATGTAGGCAAATAATCTGAATTTAACAAAAAGGCTTGTATCGCAAGTCTCATGACTCGGCCTACAGTGCGCTAAAAGTGTTCCAGAAAACTCTGTTGCCCTCACCATTGTCCTGGATGATGCGTTTGAGGTAGTCAGCCATGAGGTTGCGGAGAGCACGCTTGTAGGGCAGCCCAAGACGGTGGGGGAAAACCACAGCCGTGTCCACAACCATACTGTGCATCAGCTGAGGGAATACCGTACAGAACTGGAATTCACAGAGCAAAACAAAACACAGAAAACTCAAAAGCTGTGTGTACATGTGCCTTACCTTAAGGGCTAAGAGGTCACTCTCCAGACTGTGGCCTATCAGAATGGACTCAGCACTGAACATGTTCAGTAACACAGCCTGGACATCTCGCAGCCTCATTGTGGCATTTTCTAAATCCTCCTCCGTCACACCAGAGAACCTGGACATACACATCAGGCACATGACACTCTGCTAAACTTCTTTGATCATCCAATCTGGGCCCTAAAGTTGATAAGGCCAAATAACCTCAAAGTGGCTCTGCAAGAACATCAAATAATAGCATTTAAAAAAAAAAACTTGTGAAATGGTAAGAAGGGATTAACAATCTTTACTGTTTGGCAGTACATTACTGTCAAGAATTTTTTCACCATTCTATTGGTCTGTTCATTACGTAATGCACACTAAATAGTGTAAAACACACACACACACACACACACACACACACACACAAGCCATAACATTAAAACCACTGACAAGTGAAATGAATAGCACTGACTATCTCATAATCTTGATATATGGTTGTCCCACTTTTCTAGGTTTACAGGATCTGCCACAAGTCCCTTAAATTCTTCAAGTTATTAGGTGGAGCCTCCATGGATCAGACTAGCTTGTCCAAACATCCGGCAGAGGCTTGGATGTGTGAATTTGGAGGCCAATGATGTAAAAGAAAACACGATTTATCCGACCAGGCCACCTTCTTAAATTGCTCCATAGTCTAGTTGTGATGCTCACATGCCCATTATAGGCCCTTTTGGTGGTGGACAGGGATCAGCACTCTGACTGGTGTCAATGTTATTCACTTCACCTGTCAATGATTTTAATGTTATGGTTGATTAGTGTTTAGATAAAATGCAGGGTTCACATGAACCTGAAAATCACGTGATTTTCACAGTTTGAACACAGTTTCTAGGTTACAACACCAACAGCTGCTGCAGGTTCCAGAGCTATGAGCCCAGGACAAAATGAAAAATGGTCTCTGATGTAACAGGCACTGTAATTATAGGTAAAATACATAATAAAATAAGAATTCCTAGTAATAAAGAACAGAGATACAAAAACGAAGTGACAACAAATGTTCAAAGTAATTTTCTATAAATTAACTATAAAACCACCATGTCATACCCACAACCGTAACCATGGCTGCAGGCAAAGTCTAAGAACTTTCCCCAGGCAGCTATAATTTAACAAACCTGCCCATTACTTTGAACGACTAAAGCAAGAGCCATTAAGAGACAACCAATATTTGCACAAAGTTACGTATCAAAGGGAAGTGTCTGATTTAGGTGACTCATAAAGGCTTTGGAATATCCCTATAAATCTATAGAGATTGTTATTAAACACTGAAATAATATCAAGAGTTTCCAGTATTGAGAAAGATTTATGTCCATGGTGGAACAAGAAAATGGCTACATGTTCAGTAAACCTGCAAAATAAAACCTGCTATAAAAACAGAACAAAGATTAAAAATATTTACATTTTTAACTTACTTACACATCATTACGGCTAGGTAAGCAGAAATCCTGTCAGACTCCTCTGTCTCCATATCTGATAAATAGCATATCCAAAGATATTGCCTGTCTGAAAAAATGTGTTTTTCCACAAAACACGTCAAATTCTGACTGTATTTTACTTTGGAGAAAGTGGAAAATAAAGTAAGGGTGAATTTAAAACAAAAAATGTTAGTCAGCTAAGTTAACTTCCAGTGAGCATAATTAAACCGTATAATTAAACTGTCGTATAATTAAACTGACACCTTGTGCCCCTAAAGATCACCCAAGGTGGGAGCACACTGAGTAATAAATTTCTCTTGCCATTCATAATAGAGTATTACTCACTTATTATTTTACTGTTTACTTTGTCTGATCTCCTTCATTATGTCTTTTTTTTTTTTAATTGAGAAAATTTGTGTGGAGGTGTATTTGAACAAGAGGATTGCAGTTACGGACTTTAAAAAAGTCAGTTTATCATGTTAAATCATTATTAACACACCAATGGTGACAGTCCTCATATATAGTGCACTGCAAGGCTTACTGATTGATTTCTGTGTGTGCTTTTGAAACCCTACCGTGTGTTGTAGTCCACCACTTTACTCTCTGGTTTCACAAAGGTGTCATAAATCACTTTAAGGTCAGAGTTGATCACTGTTACCCTGGTCAACTCCAAGCCTTGCTTTGTGTAACACTAGGAGAAGAAAAATCAGACAGTTTTTTGCAACATTAGTATGTACAGCTGTGTGTTTGAGTTATTTCCCAAAGTGTGTGCTTATGTAAGTAACTGCTGTCTCACCATTTCACAGTCCAAAGCGTAGACTCCTCCACTGCCATCGGCCGGTAAGGACTTGCTAAAGGTTTGTACATAGCCATCTAGAGACTCCTTACGACCGTCCTGAACGTGTTGCTGGAGAGGAGAATGACATTTACATTTCTCACTGAGGTACCAAGAAGCAAAACGCTTAACACTTTTTCACTGTTTGTCCTACAGAGTGTTCACATAATATCCATTTTGTTTTTGAGACTGACATTTGTGAAGTCAGTGCCTAAACGTGGCCAATTCAAAGGCTTCAAAAATTCTATATAACTGAAAAATCTTCTGATCACTTAAAAGCAACTTGCAGATAAAACCAATGGATAAGGTCTGACAGGCTCTTGTACTGTCTACAAGATAAGATACGATAAGATAAACCTTTATTAGTCCAACAAGTGGAGAATTTGCATTGTCACGGCAGAAAGTGGACAGTACAAAGGTAAGATAAAAATTAAAAAACAATAGAATAGAATAAAAACTATACCAACAATAAAGTATAAAATGTACACTATACAATCTAGAAACATAAAATATGGATGTATGTAACTGGAAAATATACATGTATATGTAAACTTCAAGTATGTAGATATGTTATAGCTATGGTTAGCTACATCATTTGCTGGATGCTATGGCGTTGGATCAAATCAGGTCAGTGATTCACAGCTCGTAGCCACTTATCGGACACAACAGCACACCTGCCGTTTAAGGATATGTCATTTTGTTTAAAGTTTTGCCTCATCAGCAGGACTGTTTGTCAATAATATAACCATGGGTCAGTACTGGCCCATATAATTAGCCGAGTGATGCATCTGACTGGGTCTAGTTCTCACATTTACAAAATTCATAAAATAGATTAATACAGATAGACAGGTGTCAAAAAATGTCTCAATCAGATGAAGATGGTAAAGTTGATTAGACCAGAAAGCACAGCTTTGCAGACTTACTTTAGCTACCTGACACCCAGGAGAGCCCACAGCACCAGAACAGCAACTGTACTGAGTCTCCCAACCTCCAGGCACTTTGAGACACATACACATACGCATAAGATAAAGATTACACTTTAATAGCATGATTCAATGTTTTTGAAAGGGTTTTGACACTTCTCTGTAGAATCATTAACAAAATACCTTCCCATGATGTATTTCTGGCTAAAAAGCGTGTTTGTGAAAAAAGGGTTCATAATTGCATATAAAGTTCATGCTTTTATTCATAATCATATTTGGATTTTTTTACTGTTTTTTTATAAGTCTGTAGGCCAATATGACAAAAAGGCTGAATATGGTCATTTATCATTTCATTTATCTTTTTAGCCAAATGGCTTGTTCAGTCAGATTTGTGCTCACAGAACATATGGACCAAAAGAACATTTAAAACATTACATATGGACATTAATGTATGTAATGTACTCTGCAACAGAGTTAGCAACTAACTCACTTAAATCTGCAATAATTTGATATTTCTTCCTACCAAATATGCTCCATCCCTACACACACACACACCCACACACCTCTGTATCTGCGTAGTCTGCCCCAGTGGTGGTTGCATTCCTCTTTGCGAATGCAGCTGCCAAGGGAGTTGATTTTATATTCGGCTCCACACCGGCAGCACACTTTGGAAAAGGCTGAAAGAACAAAGAACACCCTTAATTAAGTAAAATGGCCACTAGAAACTCAGCAAAGTTGTGTCAAAAGGCCTGTCTATTAGATATTACTTCACAGATATAATTACTGTAATAAGTAGACCACTGTAAGTTTACATCACCTTCAAGAAAAAGCTTAGTAGTGCACTGTGCTTGAACACAATTAGTCAAGAAATATAACCATCAAAAAATGTGGTGACACTTTGAGCACGCTGCCATCTACTGGTGGAAAGATGTACCTCCCTGAAAGGCATGACAGCATAACTGATGGGTGATGAACTCAAAAAGTGTAAAACACACAGACTTACTGCTTACTAGCACAGATGTAAAACCCTACTGCGGGGACTAAAGTTACAATCTAACTTGTACCAGGTTTATGTCTATGGTCATTGACTAACATTCCATCCATAGTTTATCTGTCCTTAATTTTGGAACTAAATTTTGGCTATGTAAAATAAAATGACTTAATTAATAAAGCTGATAAACATGCTGCAGTGAGTGCACTTACGGTCGTTGTTTTTCTTCTCAGGAAGGTTATAGATGACTGCATGACCCAAGCGCTCTGCATGAGGTCTGGGGTAACCGTGTTCCTGCAGCTGTTCCTCACTCAGAACGTACTCTTTCAGTTTCCAGTACAAAACCGCACCTGGAGAAAAGCCACAGTCACACATTTTCACATGCACGTGCACAAACATCATTTATCTTACTGTCAGATTCACCAAGGATAATTTCCATCCAATGTTACAATAAACTATAACAGACAATTATAATGATGCACCGAATCAAGACAAAAAAATACTGTTTGAGGTTTTTTTTTTTTGATCTATCTAGATACATGCCATGTTTTTAAGTGGAAATGGAGAAATTCTTGGATTTGGCCCTTTAGATAAATAGAATGAACAGTGAAACTGAAATAGCTCCACAAGGCTGACATTTTCACTACAGACTTGCTGCAGCTTAAAGTGTTTAAACATGTCTACACTGACCTGCACAGCTAAGCAAAGACAGTGTTTCTCATTTTTATTGTCATTCAAAATTATTTGTAAAGTCTTAGATTTTGCCACTTTGTTGTAAGTTTAATTAATATTTGTTTATGTTTGTTTTGGTACAACTTTGTGTGTTTTTCTCCCTCTTTAGGCCAAAAACCTAAAGTGCTTTTTTTGACCATTTTTGTGGCCAACTGTCCAAGCACCCCTAGGTAACAATATTCATTAAAGCATTTGTTCATTTTTTGGCAAAAACTAATTTTTTATACTAAAATAATAAAATCAAATTGTGGTGAAATTTTAGAACTGAGGAACTATTCCTAAAAAAAGAAAAAAAAAAAAGAAAAAATCATAATTGGATCAAATCATCAGAGATTCCCACCACTCCCATGCATGCTTTACCTCTGAGGTCTTGGTCCTGCTGTTTGCCCATGCGGTTGACAGTGTAGCTGGTCGTAGCTGCCAGCCGGCCACCCAGAACACCCTCGTGAGACTGGGCCTTCTTATTTACAGACCCAACGGTCTTCTCTGGGGAAGAGCAACATAGTTAACTTCGCATGGACAAATTCTTTAAAATTGCTCTCCTTTTGAGTCCGTGACTATATGCTTCCAATTTAAATGATAAACAGGGTGTCTGCATATTATTACACAGACATCTTTAGCAGGCTGAAGGATCCCCACAAAAGGGGTGCTATAAGTAGCTTTTGAGTGCCTTATTGACCAAAACCAACAGGAAGTTGCAAATGCATGTATGTTCATAGTTACAAATTGTGTGTAACGTTCATAATGTTAAAAGACTGTCTGACTGTGAAACTTAAAAACTGCAACAGTAAACTGCATAAATGCAACACTGCAACATATGAAGTATAGAAATCTCTTAGAAGCTTCAAAATTCTGTTTAAGTTAGCCCTAGTAGAAATTGGCATTGTTGTGGCAAGGAAATAGGATAAACAAAGATACGATTTCTGGCTAATATGTTGCTGTGATAAGTTCATGAAATGACTAGCTTAAAGCATCAATAAAGATTTTTTTCTAATTGTCATTAACATGTCTCTAAAAGCATGCAATCAAGGGTATTAATTAGTTTAGTTTATCACAGTTAATAATATTTGTCTTAATTGCTCAAATGTGATCCTAAATAAAGTTTTTTTTCCCCATTTAAAACAGTGCATTTTGTTATAACTATATAAGTGGATAAAATAAGCTTCATGAGAATGCTTGTATTACTGTCAATACATACTGCAAATTATATTTGTATTGGTACAACATGAACAATTTTTAAGGGTATAATATTACTGTGAACAATGTGTAACTTGTCTGTTACATTACTACTGTTTTGCCAATGCCTGCTGAGGACACTCCAGTGTGTATCTGCATATATATCCACAGTGTTCATATATATGTATGAGGTCTTTATATGTATATATATCTCCACTATGTACAACACATACAAATGTCCATTTTGATATTTTTTGTATTAGTCTTAAAGTGTACTTTTTATTTTATCCTGTTTTGTTGTATAGCTTTTAATCTATTGTTTTGCTGCTCTTAACTTTCTTCTTTCTGCGTAACAATGCAAATTTCCCACTTGTGGGACTAATAAAGGTTTATCTTATCTTATCTTATTTTATCCCATAGGATTCACAAAATGTACCACTTCTGCGAGCCAACAGTGGCTGCATGTTCCAACCAATGAGCGTATAGATCAAATATTTATTTACTGTTCCAACTCTACCACGATTCTTGTTATAGTAGAGAGTTTTGAGACATTTTCCTATTGTTTGGGTTGAGTTGTTGCTCACAGGTATCCACAGGTCTCTTGCAGCCACTGTTCATAGCAACAGCATGTGTGAAGTTGGGCTTCAGCATGGCTACTACAAATGACTGAAAGGGTCAAACCAGAAAAATGTTTGGCATTTAAAAATTGTTAACAGAGATCAGACGTACTGCTGGTAGGGGGAGCAGCAGGGGTGCTCTTGTTGCGAAGTTTCTTCAGTGTGTTCACTGCACAATTCAGGTAGATGTTTTTACTGCTGCTCCTTTCATAGACTAGCTTCTCTTCATCCAGACCCTGGTTTAAAAAAAAAAAAAAAAAAAAACACACATGAGGAGAAAACATTAGATACTTCGCAGTAAGCGCAAGTAATTATTCTACCAAAAAAAACATTTTATTGTTTACTGAGTAGGACAAAAACAGAACTGAATGGGATAAAAAAATTATTAAAAAGTATACAAATACATATCAACATGCATATACAAATTAAACAATGGAAATCAAATATCCTTGTTTACTAGTAAGTCCAGTACTGGGCAAATCTGGGCTCTGGAATTTTTACCTTTCTTTTTAAAGCTTTAAAGAAAATTAGACAAATCACATGTATGTATGCACAAAGAGCAGTGGTCAAAACAAGAACTCTGCTCCATGTTTTGTTTCATAAAAAGTGTTATAATACAAGGACTGCAACACTTGGTTCTAAACTTCAAAGACACAGAACAAAGCTTACCATCTTGAAAGCTGCTTCTTCCGAGCGACAGAATTTGAGACATTCATCGATGAAGACGTTGAGGTAGCGCTGACGGATATTAGTGGGCACTTTGGCTCCAAACTCTGTAGGAATGACTGGCCGCTTCATAGAAGAACTCTTTTTTTGAGAGAGAGAGAGAGAGAGAGAGAGAGAGAGAGAGAGAGGTTGCACCTTAAAACGTTAGTGGTTTAACAAAACACACATCTTCAGGTTCCATTTGATTTCTGATTCGATTCAATTTTCAATACTTTTTATTGTTTGATTCTAGAGAGTACTAATTTGAGTTCTTTTTCACCCACTGCCAGCTCTCAAAATACAACTTGATTTTATAAGTGACTTCAGAGCAAAAAAGCACAGTCATTTGAACCTAGGCATATAGCATACGTCCTGCCACCTCCCTGCCCACTCTAATAAGATGCCTAGTTTTGACCACTAATAGTAGTTTCCAAGAAAAACTGCTCATCAGAGACACTTAGATTAATGAGTGTATCAGCGACAGTTATATAGTTTCATTCATTATTCAGTAATACCTCATACACAATAGTCCATTTCAGAATGATTGAATTAAATGCACAGCATTATTGAAACCTTGAGGGTAGGGGTGTGAGCCACTCTCTTCTGCGTAGAAGCGGATGTTGTCTTGGACAACATGGCAGAGGATGTGTAGGTTTTGACTGATGGCTGATCTGCTGCTGTCCTGGTTGGTGACAATACGGCATGCCCAGCTCGCTGCGTCTTTGTCAAACCTACAAAACACATACAAAATCATTAAATCACCCACAACACACCACATATCAGAATGACTTGTTATCTAGTAAATAATACTTTATTTGTGTTATATGTATTGTGCACTTTAATCTGCACACCATGTAGAGTTATATGTACTTTTTCCTAATGCTACCATCTGGCGAGTTGGTGCGTAAGGGGTGCTCAGTGCACCCCACATTGCATTTTGAACTGTACCAGATTTTGCAGAGATTAAGGCGGGGTTTGGCCGGTGCATCACTCTCTTCTTCTCCCCTGTAGCGATGGGACTGGAGGTGGAGCTGTTGGTGGAACCAGAAGATGCGGCTGCAGTTTTCACCGCTGCAGCGAGCTGCGCTGCCTGCTGCTGAGCAATCTGCATGCGCTGGTAACACACCTGCTGCGCCGTCAACCTCCGCTGCGGTTTTGGCAAAATGTTAAGCGATGTCTCCGCCTGAAAAAGGTGCAGCGAAAATCAATAATAATTCCATAACTACATAACTGTTCTCCACATTTGAATAACTGGATGTGAAAAGGAGCTAAAACACAGTGGTGGGATGGAAAGCCAATTCAGAGGATATATGGAAAGTTATAAATTATCAAATTAGGAAATTTCTCTGTTTTTGCTAACCTAATTTTGGACAAATCTTGGACTACCAAGATAATAAGGAGAAGTCCTATCCGTTCCATCTGTGCTGTGCAAAATCACCAGTAGGCTTGTGAAAGTACAAAACACTGGTGCATGCATTAATAGTAAGAACCAAACACACATTTCCTTTAGCCTTGAAGTGTGAAACTCTTTTCTTCTGGCCAGGAAAGAGTGTGGTTAAAGTGCTGTGTTCCTCCTGGTCTTCCGGTTCCTCCTTGGGTGGCTGAAACATAAAGACACACACAAACAATTAAACTAAAAACCACTATGGGACTGAGAAATCTAGCTAAAAAAACACCACCATATTTTCAAGCAGTGACATTTGTGACAAGTTTAGCAATAGTGTGTGTTTAGCTGATGACTGAGTCACTAATACAGAATATAACTTATAAGGGTTCAATGACTTAAATACTTTTTTTTAATTAAATGGAAACAAAATCAGAGAAACACCCCTATCTCACTTTCTTCTGAGGGTTTCGTTATCCATCTTTCATGGAAACCATTGCCAAAGATCAAGACTAAGCATCTGGTAGCATCCCATCAGAGTAGAGTATGCAGGAGACTTGTCAGGGCTTGTCAAATGGACACCCCCTCACTCAAATTACTAGAATTTATCCCCCCCAGAGATTGTTTATAAATTCTATGGGTTGCGATTTTTGATGCTTATTTCATTATCGAAATTTGAATCAAATATTGACCCCAGAATTAAAAGTCATATGAAACCAGAAAATATTGTTACACCCATAATAGTAACAGTAAAGCTTACACAAGTATTTAAGGCCTATGAAAGAGCATCATCTGTGGTACCTTTTTAGCTTGCCGACCTTTATCTTCTGTTTTAACATCCTTGGACTCATTAAAGATGCGCAGGCACTCCTCCATAGGATCCGAGTCATAATCCACATCTCCCTGCAAGAAGCCATAGTCCACAGAAACATCCCCTTCACCATCATCATCATCATCCCCTACATCATCCTCATGATCGTCTGACGAAAAGGCATCAGCATCTGAGGATTTCATCTTACTGCTCATCAGAGTGCTTCGTTTAAAAGCTGCAGCAGACTTCCTCACTATACGCTCATCATCTTCGTCTTCTTCTTCCTCCTCCTCCTCAGGGCTCTCATCTCCAAAAAGGTCAGCATGACTGAACGAACGCGTCTTGGCCTTTGGCGCTTTCTCCACTTTCTCCTCCAAGGACGAGCTGCTTTTTTTGCTCTTGTCTTTGATGCTGTTGCTACTGCTGCTTTTCTTTTTGTCCTTCTCTTGTCCTCCACTCTCCAATTTTCCATTTCTCTGTTCTCGATATTTGCTAGACTCCTTTCTGCTTTGGTCTACCTTGTCGGTTTTGGCCCTCTTGGCATCCCGTCGATCTTTCTCTCCTTTCACCTTTTCCATCTTCTTGTCGTTTCCTGCTTTTCCCTCTTTGCACATTCCCTCTGAATCCCTGTCTTTGGATCTGACTTTATCCTCCACGGCCTTACTATGGCTCTTCTCGTTTTTCACACTCTCCTGAATGGGTTTCTTTGAGGTTCGCTCCACAATGGAACTTCCTTTCTTTTCTTTATGGACGCTGCTGCTTTTCTTGACAGACTCCTTGCCCTCTCTCTTAGATTTCTGTAATTTACTACTTTTCATCTGGTTACTATGTCCTGATATTTTTTTATCAAGTGGCTTGTCATTTACCTCTAAAGCATCGAGTGGCTCCAAGTCGGACTCGAGGCCTTCTGATAAGGTTTTCTGGGGACGTTTATGTGCACTACCACTACCCTCTGATCTTCTGCTGTTCTCCTCGGCAGAGCCTACACTGCTTTTCCTACGCTGCAGGCGGCTTACAGGTGTGGGACGGTACTCGGTTCCGGAGCTTTCCTCATCAGACTCAGTGAAGCTGGCTGTGTACTTTGGAGGATCTGTGGTGCTTTGGAGGATCTGTTTGGGCTTCTTTACCGTGGGTACGTATTCCTCGTCCACGGCTTGTTTATCCCAGCCTGCAGGGTGCGCTCTTTTCCTCCCATCCACCTCTGCAGCAATGTCTTTCCCACCTTTAGTAACTAGTTTAGCAGAAAAGTTTGAGAGTGGGTCATACTCCATGTCAGTGGAAGGTTTAGAATTATCGACTGTGTATTTACACTTTAAGGAAGACACAGATCCTGTGGAAGGGACATTGGATGCTGCAGCAGGTGGTGTTTTTTTCACTCCTGGTTTGGAGACAGCCGTAGGCACATACTCCATTGAATTAGCGTGGCTGCTGGCCTCCGAGTCCAGAGTATATTTGTTGGAGCGTGGTGTAGGATTGTAATCAGCAGTTTGGCCCATCTGATAGCTCCCTGGATCATAAGCATTATGGAAAGATGATGCAGAAGCCCTTTGTTTTTTGTAACTTGCTTCAACAGAGCTGCTAGCAGGCTCGTATCCCTGGTCCCCAATCTGAGAGAGCTTCTTCTTGTCCTTCTCCATTTCGCTTCGCACTGCTTCAATGGCCCGGTTGACGAGCTCCAGCTCCACGGCCCCCAGGTCCAACGCCGGGCCTCCTGACGGATCTGACGCCTCTGCATTGTATTGTTCCCCTGGTCTAACCACCTCAGGACTGAATGGATCATACCCTTGGTCTGAAAAGAATTAAAAAATGCCATTAGACATAACCAATGATTTCTTAATGTATCTTTTTACCAACAAAGAGATTCCATTTAACAAGAAGGGAACTGGCAGTCTATTATAATGCATTCAATAACTCACTCATCAGTGAGGTAACAAAGAGTTACTTTAATGCTTTGTAGGGAAAGTACTTTATAATAAAGGTACATTGTAATGAAAGACACACCCCATTCATGTGTTTTATGTTCACAACCTCCTGTCCAGACATCCCTCTGCACTGCACAGTTTGGAGTTAACACAGTACTGGGCTCAAGATGGACTTGAGCATCAGAGTGTCTCAAAACACAAAACTGCACATTTTGTTTCTCCCCTCACTGAACTGAATCTGACTGAGCCAAACACTCGCTCCCATAATTTGACATGTTCAACTTGCAGCAAGGAAAGTATAAAAACTTAAAAGACATACTGGTACTGTGACCAACCTAGCACCTCCTAACCTGCAACCAACTGGCACCTGAACCTCATCATTAACTAATGATCAAGATCTTATAGAGCTGAATAAAGTATGTTTGGACACAGGAAACAAGCAGTGTAGGAGGACTGGAATACTGGAATCAAGTTAGAACAGTTTTCCAATACTACTCCTGATATTCACTTGTGCTGTGGTTTTTGTTTGCCAAACATAAAACATTACCTAAAAAGACATCCATATAAACCAGCCTGTGACATACCTGACCAAAAACACTAAACGTCCCAAAGTCTGTAGACACCAATGGTAGGGATTATTAGAAAGTTTGTCCCTTTGTTACAATACCTCCAACTCTTCTGTGAAGGCTTTCAAAACATCAGACTTGTGGATTTGATTGCAAGTCAAATCAAGCAGGTTTTACGGCCATTTCAACCATATACACACAGCGAAAAAAAACAACGTGCCTCCAGGACCATGGTGCAACACAAGAACAGAAACACTAAAAGACCACAAGTGCAGAGAGGACAAAAGAGAGTGCAAGAAATAAAAATCAGTCACAAGAACGTTAGTGAGGTCGAATAAACATTTGGTTCTCCATCACTGGGTACTGGCCATGGTGACTTCCCTCCTGCCTTATAATAAAGCATCCTCAGCCTTGATCAATACAAATACTATACAGGCTCCTGGGACGCCTGTGAGTACTGGGTGCCTCTTAAATGAGCTGAACTGACTCGGTAGAGAGGGTGTCTGGATACTTTTGGACATGTAATGGAAAAGAGGAGGAAAGTGAGCTCCAGTCACCGTTTGAGGCTGTGGGGGTCTCTCTGGTCCTCTTAAAGCCGCCGGGTCCGGCTGGTGGTCGTGAGTGCCTGAAGTGGCAGTAGGGTCTGCTACAGCCGGGGAGAGGACACTCCACCCCGCGGAAAAAGCCCGTGGACCGCAGCATACTCTCATAACAGCCGCTCTCTAAGCACAGGGAGGCGGAGTGGGGACGTAACTAGTCGCCTCGACCACTTTTGTAGCTTCTGAACGCGCCAGGGTCTTTGATTCCTCCTTTCTTTCTGACAACACACAGCTGCCTAACGCGACGCCATGGGCCGCTGGCGAGAAAAGCCCCACGAAAGCTAGAACCAAGCGCGCGGCTCTGACGTCACGCAGGCTCCCGCGCTTTTTGCCTGACTGGAGAAAAGGATAAGTAAAACGGAGCACAACTGTGATTTATCCCCCCCAAAAAGAGCCAGCATAGCTGCTCTGCTAAAATATTAGTGAAATGCGTGTTTTTGTCACAAAACAATGCCTGTGGTCTTGTATTATCTACCGTTTCTGGCCACACCTATGGAGAAGCATGTGTCTTAACTTTAAGAGCTTTTTTTTTTTATCTTGAATGAGAAACGTTACTCTACATATGGGCTGTAATGGAGACGTTTCTCTCTGGGGCCCCCAGTTGGTTTCTTGCACTAAACTTACCATGTGTATGGTTCTTTTACTGTTTTATAGTCCAGGCTTGGTTGAAAGGAACAGACAACATAGAAACATTTATTTACAAGATATACACAAGATGAGTGGCTTCCTTATAAACCTGCTCTAGTCTTCACAAGCCACTCCTTGCAGACATTCAAGACAATTAGGCTGAACCTCCCAAACAAGCTACTGACAATCACTCAAAAAGGGAGGAAGGGTCTGCTACAAACGCTAGAATTCAAGTTTTTGATCATAGTATGGTATGTACATATACTGCAGTAAATTCTACATTAAAAGGTTCAGATGTGGGTTGGGATCTTATGGACACTGTGCAACGCATACTTAAAGCAAGGGTGGCTGCAGGTTCACATTTTAAACAAGCAGACGGACACCTGGCCTTGCTGGTTTCATCAGTGGGTCTTCTGAACTCCTTTGTTGGAAAGAAACCTGCAGCCACATTACCCCTTTGCAAAAGACTGGACTCCTCTGTTTGGCCTGCCAGCACTGCCATCTCTGCAACATTAACAGCCAAAAATCCTGCACAAGTATCTTCAGTGAAGTTAGAGATGTAACCAAACTCCAACTAAAAAAATTCAAACACTTCTTCCAGTACAGCATTCTATACCAAAGTGCAGCAGGACTTTACATCTTGCAGCTGTCAGCACAGGAACTGAAGTCTCATAGGCCCTGTTCTTCTCTTTGGAGATCCTTCTGGCCTAAAAGGAAACACTGAAAGCCCGAGTGAGGCAAAAAGCAGTCCAGGTACAAAATAAAGTTAAACCCAACCTCAAATTAACCCAAATGGCATGAATCCATTCCCCAGCAATGCTCAACTAGTTACTTAAAAATACTACCACAAATGCATCAAAATGACTTACAGATCTGTGCATATTTTTACTACTCACTTTTGCAACTGTTTAGTCTCAGTAGGCTACATTACTTGTTCTGGGTATAAGGGTCACTTCCACCAGCCATAAAGGATCAGTTGCTCAACCCACAGCAGCAGTCCTTTCCACACAATGAGAGTGAAAATACTAATGGGGCACCACCCTCCCTCTCTCTTTTATAAAATGCTGCACACCTGAAAACAGTCACATGCTAATTGTGTGGGTGTGTCCACTGGTGATGTGCCAGGTGTGGAGTATTAAACTGAGTTTTCTAGGAGGCCTCAGGTACTTGGTGGGCCGACACCACATTTGGATAAAACAAGCCAGGCCTAAGTTTGATAAAGGGCTAAATGACTGCTTAGCAGTGATTTCAGATGTTTTTAATCAGCCCTTCCAGCAAATCAGCAGGGGGGGGACGACCGTACAGGGATGCCATGCGTAAGGCATAATTGTTCATGTTGATTTTTGGACCGACGCAATGGGCAGCCTAGATCAGATATATAAAATAGATTTTCAGCGTGAGAAATCGGAGGTATGGCGTGAGAGCGTGAGAAGACAGTCAAATGCGTGTGTCTCATGCTCATTGCATGAGAGTTGGCAGCCCTGGTTGACATTGTAAGAAACATTGAAAATATCCAAACAGTTTTTTGTTTTTAGCCTTTTATCTGTGATAAATTCTATAAGATCAAGAAGTGCATGAACTGAATATAGAAGCATGACCATGTCAGTAATGTTGATCATGCACTTTGCCATTCCAGTCATCCAGCTTGACATAAATATGATTAATTTTAGCAAGCAGTTATCGCAACAATAACTATCAATTTTAAATGGCCTCCTTGCAGTATCACGTCGCCCCTCTGGGCTCCGTAACAAAGAAATGCTGACTGCCCGCGTTAGTGCTTTTTAAGTTTACACTTCTGCTGAAATTACTGTAGAAATTGCCTTGAAATTACTTTGACATGCCTATGAACCAAGGCATCAACTACCAGTAAAGGTGAGACAAAAACATTAAAATACAGCACAGCACTAGTAATACTTACACATAGTTATTTATTCAGTGATAAATCAGACAACAAAAGATATTTTAGGATGTATATTTAGCATTCCAAGAATTTTGTGAACAAGACATTATTAAATGCTAAACAATTACTTACTAAGTATTTATTCCATGTCAAAGAATCAGCATCTGCCTCAAAATTTGATCTCTGAGTGGCAAATATGAGGTAACGTGGATATGAATTTGTTTTGAAATGAAGTGACATTGACCTGGTACTGTGTGTGTAGCAAAGGGTACAGCTGTTTCAGGCACAGTGATGTGATTAGCATTGATTACCTTGTTACAATGACACCTGTCAAGGGGTGGGATATGTAATGCAGCAGTGAACAGTCAATTCTTGAAGTTGGAAACAGAACAACTGGGCAAACATAACGATCTGAGGGAGTTTGACAATGGCCAAATTGTGATGGCTGGACAGGGACTTCTGAAAAAGTTCATTATCCAGAGCAGGAGTAGCAGAATGTGGCTGGAACTGGACCTCTCAGGAAGGTACCTCTCTAGGACCAGGGTTAGAAATCTGTCAGAACACATGGTGCGTTGCAGCTTGCTGTGTATGGGGGTGAGTAGCTGCAGACCAGTCAAAGTGCCCATGCTAACTCTTGTCCCCCACCAAAAACACCTACAATGGGCACCTGAGTATCTGAACTGGACCCTGGAGCAAAGGAAGAAGGTGGGCTGGACTGATGAATCATGTCTTTTTTTTTTTACGTTTACGTTTACGTTTACGGCATTTAGCAGACGCTCTTGTCCAGAGCGACGTACATCAGTGCTTTAGTAATC
>JBBPCZ010000017.1:18621277-18649689 GCA_037974445.1 Brycinus macrolepidotus | reverse complement strand
TGAAGACAGCGAGGGACTCCGCAGATCTGATTGCAAGAGGGAGTTCATTCCACCACTGGGGGGCCAAGACTGAGAAGTGTCTTGATGAATGTCTTCCTCTTCTTTTGATCAACGGAGGTTCGAGGTTTTTAAACATCATGTGGATGGTAGGGTGCATACGTGTTGCTTACCTGGGGAAGAGATTTCACCAGGATGCACTATGAGAAAGAGGTAAGCTGGCAGAGGCAGTGTGATTCTCTGGGCAAAGTTCTACTGGGAAACCTGCCATTCATGTGGATGTTACTTTGACGTACCACCTACCTAAACATTGTCACAGACCAAGCACACCCTTTCAGGGCAGTAGCCTCTTTCAGCAGGTTAATGCCACACTGCAAAAAAAAAAAAATTCAGGAGTGGTTTGAGAATCATGACAGATCTGTGCTCTGAGCACTGATGATTGATAGATGATGCAGTATAGACTTGAAATAAGTTAAAGTCTCCAAGTGAACACAAGGGTTTCTTATAAAGTGACCACTGAGTGCACACAGCATGTAAAAACCCCACCATTACTGCTGTGCCTAACACACTTGTATCAACAACATATTGCCATGCCACTGCCATCTCACTGTTGTGCTGAGAGTGGTCCATCTGGTCAGCAGTGGTCCTATGGTGGTCCCTTTCCACTGATGGATGGGGTAGAGACCACCTGATAAATCGTGCAGCAACAGATGGGGTGCCACGTGTATTTATATACATGGTGTTTCTGACAGTATGGCCATGGGTTACAGGCAGAATGTAAGTGTTTATGATAAACCGCCAACCCTGTGTAGACTAGAGACTTGCTGAACAAAACAAACACTAGAGGGAGACAGCCACAATGATGGGAAGTAAATATTGCACAAAAATGTTGCAGAGATAGTGGCGCTGGCTGGGACTGACCTCTGTCTGGACTGACCTCATACACTTAATGATAATATCTCATATCTTTGTACAGCGAGGCCTTGTTGCACAAGCAGAATCTTGCAGAACCTGTAACTGCTTTCTGGCCTGCAAGCTTATTCCTACTGTCCTTAACACGTATTGCTGTCGTTGCTCAAATCACAGACCAAAGATATATCATTGATAGTTCAACAAAGCTGTACACTGTACAAAGAATAATCAAACTCTCAAGATTTACCTTTCACCTCCATTTAAATAAATACTAGTGTGTTTTCAAACTAATCTGTCTGCCGCACCTGTGTCATGGGACTGATTAGCAAAGAAAATAATTTCGACACAGTCTGTACTTGACTCAAACACACATTTGGTAGAAACCAATGGGAAACAGATACTGAGAAATCTGATCCATGCCTGTAGGTTTTGTTCATTTTTATAGATGCAAGATTCAAGATGTTTATCACATGTAACCCTGGATCGCTCCTGAGACAGTGCTAAAACTAAAAAAAAATAAATTAGAATAAAGAATATACGCAAATGTAAACAATACAAATAGAAAAAATAGAAATACAACAATATACATGACTATATACTAAATCTGAATATTTTCAATGTATCTGAATATTTACAATGTGTTTGTGTGTGTGTGTGTGTGTGTATGTGTGTGTGTGTATGTGTGTGTGTGTGTGTGTTGAGAGTGTGTTGAGAGAGGTTTTGGGGTTTTGGGGGTGTATAGAATATAGAAACAACTGTACTGGCTTCTACTGTTTGCTTGCTAGCAATGTTAGCCAGAGAGCCCCAGTGCTAAACTAAAGAAGCAAAATTTAGTCACCAAAAAATGTCTTGGCTGATCGACTACATCTGCGGCAAGTGGAAATGCTGTACATTTGTAAATAATGTAATATCTAAAAATATGTAAAAAAAAAATAATAATAATGTATCGGTAATAAACCAGATTTGGTTTAACATCACATCATGTACCAAGGTGCTGTACCATTACAGTGGGGTTGCATCACATAGACTGGAAGAGTGAGATTTGCCTTTGACAGTTGAAAAGAACATGCAAAACTAGAAGTATGACCCTGCATTGTTCTAAAGCTGTTTACCCAAGTAAAAACAAACCATGTGCCTTCAGCTCAGGTGACTGACTGACTCACTGACGCAGGTAACATCTGATAGCACTTCCCATACCGCCTAGCCTTGGAGCAGAGAGATAAAGTGGTTTTACTGGCAGCAGCATTGTTTGATGTGGCAGTGCATGAAAACTGCTCCACAGCACTAAGTCAACACAAAAGGTGGTGACAGGATGTGTTATTTTGTCCCTGTAACTTTTTAACAAGTGCAAATACCTTTTTTGTGCACTCGCTATCCGGTACCTTGAACTACCACTCACTTGCCCACGGCCCCATTCATCACTGGTCACTCTCTGATCACAGGACCGTTGTTGACCTGATATTATTTGGGCGGTGGGCCAACCTCAGCCACATAGTGATGGCAAAGTAGTGTGTGGTGTTAGTGTATTTTAACCTACCAGAGTGGTCCGCCACCCAAATGTATACCCAAACTAACCACTGATGAAGGGCCAGAGGATGACTAACCCAAACTGTGCATCAACAGATGGGCTACAGTTTCTAACTGTACACCAGCACGGTGATCAGGGCAGCGGAATGCCGTTCCACATCAGCTCTAGCGTCTGCAGGACATTTATACCAGGAGATGCAGGACCAGAGCAACCAGGATCATCAGAGACTCGTCTCACCCCAGTAACTGTTTGACATGCTGAAGTCAGGTAGACACTTCAGGAGTACTGTGGTCAAAACAGAGAGGCTCAGGAGGAGCTTCTATCCTCAGGCCATAAGACTCCTTAACCAGGAGATGACACCCCGACTTTTAACTGTTCATAACACAAACTGAACTCACTACCTCACAGCATCAGCTGGTGGCCTGCTGGTTAGGGAGTTGCCCTTGTGATCGGAAGGTTGTGGGTCTGAATCCCAGTGGCACCACTGAGGTACCCTTGAGCAAGGTACTGTCCCCACACACTGCTCCGCGGGCGCTGCGTCGCTGCCCACTGCTTCACTTGGTGAAGTTAAATGGGTTAAATGCAGAGAAAGAATTTCACATTGTTCACACTGTGTGCTGCACTGTAGTGTGTTCACGCGTGACTATAAGAGGCCACTTTACTCTCTATCTCACCTGCTGTCTGTCACTTATACCTCAACTAGCAAACTAGCACACTACACAGATATTCCAATTCTGCACACTGTACAGATCTTGCTTTGTATATTTGTTTAGTTGGAATATTCCTTTTTCTGTATATTTTATTACCTTAGTTTAGCCTTTCCAAATTTCTCTTTAAGTTAAATTATTTGAAAACTTTATTGCAGTCTTGTGGGTCGACTGAGGGGCACAATTCACTTGTTGTACTTGTATAACTTGTATAATGTTGAATATGTTACAGGATTTAGAGTGTTCAGCGAAGCCTTTTGAGTTAGGCCAGTGGTCACTAACCCTGCTGGAGATCTACTTCTCTTCTGTGTTTAGCTCCAACTGAATCGTACATGCTCTCCTGCCCCCTTCCTCAGTCAGTCAGGGACTTCAGAAGTTCATTAGTTAAAGCAGAAGTGGCAGGTTGTGGCTGGAACTAGACTTCTCAGGAAGGCAGCTCTCGAGGTCCAGGGTTGGTGACCACGGAGTTAGACTATGCTCTTTTACTTGAATACATGATCTGATCATCAACAATGAATTAAGTCAGACAGCAGCTTGTGGTTCAAAGGGTTTTATTGTTTCTTTTCATTAGAAAACAATACAAAATTCTGCAACAACAGTCATAAATTTTGCTTCGAGTGAACTGAAGTCAGCCACATGGTAAAGTGCTTCTTTATATCAATGTTTTGTCATTGTCCTGAGGGAAACCCCAGGCGGGGGGGTCATTTCATGAAGTGAAACTTTTCAGTTATTCAGAATCAAAACTGCCCAACAGGAGAAGAGGTAAGGGACATTTTTACGGAACAGTCATCAATTCTGCTTTAAGTTATCCAGCTAACTGAAAACGAAAACGCCTGCTCGGAAAAACCCCATCAGTCTGAATGAGTAGTTTGGCCTGGGGGAAACAAACAGTGCTGACCTTCAGGCTAGAGGATCACAAAAAGTCACATTACTATGAAAAACAATTATAGAAGAGGAAAATAAAAAAAAAAGCATCTGAACCCCTTTGATGTCGTCTACATCTGGGAGATACATTTCCACTCCAAGATCTCCATTTACAGCTCTATTTCACAAGCTGTGCGGTGGAAACATAAACAAAGGTGTTTTAATGCAAAACTCCCCAAAACTCCTTTCTTTTAAAAAGAAAAGAAAATGAAATAAATGTGGGGATATCGCCTCAATCCCCAACTAATCCAAGGCAGTCCATAACATATGTATGGAGAAAAAAAAAAAAAACAGTGGCGACTCTCGCATCAAACACACGTGGGCTCTTTAAGTCGAGCCCAGTGCCACAGACTTCTTTGTGCACGTTTGAGAACAAACTTACAAGTTTGGTATCTTTGTATTAGAAATAAGACAGGATTTAACAAAGGCAAACAAAATACTGAACGAGAAAGTGGTCGAAATGATATTTTCCAAACCAAGAGATTGCCTTATTTTAGCTTATGAATGTTTTTTTTTTTTTTTTTTAAACTGGTTTGTTGTAGCAAGGTAGTTTCCCTAGCAAAACGTGAAACTGCTGCATATACAATTCAAGTAAGTCTTACTATAAGACATAAACCTCCATAAAAGATGCAACTGTAGAAAGATTTAAAAAACCCTATTACAATCAGTGTCCTATTCCCAGCTAATAGGCTCTTAACATGAGGACTGCCATTCATTTGATGTCCCCCCGTCCCCCCCTACAAAGAGCCAAATTGCTGAGTGATGCTCACTTAACATTCACCAGGATTATATGCTCGGATGTTTCTCTTTTTTGCCTTCTTACTGGTGAAATTAATGCTTGAAAACAAGTACAGTTTAGAAAAAGAGCTCACAATCTGAATAGAGACACGTAGACTCAAGAGATGTGCTCATTTTCCGACAACTCTTCCTTCTCTCTGACTTGGGTCACCAATTCTTTGTGAGGGAAAAAAAAAAGTAAAACGGAAAAACAAGACATTTCCAACACAAATACACTGAAAAAACAGTGAATGTCACCTTTGGTGGCCTTTTTCTCGCTTCAACTGTAAAAAAAAAAAAAAAAAGAAAAGAAAAGAAAGAAAATCGTACTGTTTCAACTTCTTTACCCTCTTTCACACTTTCATACTTCCAACTTAACACAATACACCAACATGAATACTTAAAAGAGCCTTTAAAAAAATCAGGTGTTGCACCTGAACACTTGAACAGCACCTGCTTAAAGATACAAAAATAATAATAATAATGGTAATAATAATAATAAAACAAAGCTTAAAACATCAGTGTGGCACAGTTTCAACTGGAGTTACACAAACAAAAGTAAACTTTAAAAAAAACTTTTCACACATTTATACAGCTACATTTTCTTGGAAGACCTTTTTTGTAAGTTTTTCTGGTGTTTTTTTTCTGGAATACTTTTCAGTTTTTTTCTTTATTTTTTAAATTACTTTACAACAAGGATCTCTCCTCATTTAACTGTTTCTAAATGCTTACTTATTTGGCAGAGCCCACGAGGCCATGGTTTTCTAAAAACTGTACCACTGGACTGTGGCATCAGTACCAAACTGAAGTAGTCATGTTCTCCATTGAGAGAGAGAACTTTCATTGACTAAGCCTTATTCCATGACCAGTTGGAGTTCATATAGTCACACTGACAAACCTGTGCTTGCATAACCACATGTTACCCCCCCCCCATCCCCACCCCCACCCGCATTTATGGACAACCCTTGAAGTGCTGATGTTTTTGCTCATAAAAATCTTGACCATTGCTCACATGTACCAGTATGGCATGAAGGCTTTCATATTTTTTCCAGTAACATTGTAGATGTTGTTGAAAGTCAGTCACATAATGGAGAAACCATTCACCAAATTAATCGGTAGTTTAATTCGAATTGTTTGCAAGCACTCTGGCATCAAAAGTGCATTTAGTATTCTGATACTGATGGCCAATCCTTTTCTGTTCCTAATGGTCTGGTTTGGACCAGGGATTATCCTCTCATGATTGAATTCAGAGGCTTTGGAAAAAAGAAATGACACTAATGAGGTGGGGTGAGGCACTGAGAGCTCCACTGAAGTCATGCCTGACCTGATTTACCTTACTCAGGAGTTGCATAAGTGTGTATGAACCTTCTGACGATGGGACATCTACATACATACACACATGTATAGGCAGAAACATTCCTGAAATTAAACAATGTCTTATCATTGAGAAATTATTCACAGTGGATCCAGTTGTAATGTGGAAGCAGCACAAGAAAGGAACAAGGGGGTGGAGAGAAGGGGATTATGGGTGTTGTAGTCCTTTGGTGTCTGAGCTGGCTGGCTTTTAAATCAAATACTCTGGCTTTTAAATCAAAAGGGAATAACTAAAGCAGATCCCTCTGTTTACCAAACCCTACGTGTGCCCTCTCCCAAACCCAGTGGCCAGGCTGATTGGTGAAGTGCTGAGGCAGCCAAAGGATAGACAAAGGAGGGAGCGCAGCTGGGTCTGGGGCAAGCCTAAATCATTCCGTTTTTAAACACAGGAATACTTCACCCAAAAATATCACTGTGACGGTTAGCAATGAAAAGAAGCTAATGGGCACCATATTGCTTGATCACATTCACACTTTTCTTGGATGAAATAACCTTTTTCTATGAGGAAAAGGCAAGGGAAAGGCGAGGAACACTTGCATGAGGGGCAGCAGAGACTTGAAAAAACTTCATTTTCTCGCTGACATCTTGAAGAGGTCAACTGTCCAGCGGGTTGAACATTAACCAAATAAACCCCTTTCTCAGGCGCAGTCCCCAATGATGACCAGAGGAGCAAGGAGCTGGCTGAGTTCTGCAGCTGAGACTGGTGCCCCTTTCAGGAGGCTGCTCCTTTGTCGCCGTTTAGCAAGTTTGGAGTTGGAAGGAGGCGAGAGTTGCATGGAGCAAGCACCCACCGTTACCACCTGAGGGGACTCCTCCTTCTGCTGCTCATCCAGGTCATCCTGCTGTGCAAGCTGGCGGTTTACGGCCATTGCTTGCCCGGCAAAAAATGTCAGGTCCTTGGCACTACTGTTCCTGTGGTGATGGAAGAGAGATGTGTGAGATTAGCAAATAAATTTAGCTAAACCCAGTAACTAATTACGGTTAAATTATTTGAGTTTGGAAAACCAAATGGCAACATAGATAACATTCATAAGAACTTACCTCTGAAGGAGGATGGAGGAAGGGATAGAGTCAGGAGCACCCTAAAGAAACAAGAGGGATCATATTTAAATCTGTGTTCAGTTTCAGAATATGTGTTATCTATCCCTACTTTTAATTAATTCATAAATATTCAACAATTTAGATGTTCCAACATATATTGGCTCCAACATGTAGGTGTAAATTAGTCATGCTCAATATTTCTGCATAGTATTTAATTCTAACAATACTCCCAGCCACGACCAGATAATAAACGAAAGTCTAATTCCTTACCCCTTGGACCCATGGGTGCTGTAGAACCTGAGCGGCACTGAGTCGGTTCTTGGCGTCCCGGACCAGTAGTTTGGAGATGAGGTCTTTGGCACTGGAGGAGATGTGAGCCCACTCCTTCTCTGGAAACTCGTACTTCCCCTCTTGGATACTCTCAAACAGCATGTTCTGGAGGTTGAAAAGAAAAAAAGAAACGTTAACATTTTTTGGTAATGTTTATTTGCAGTTTTAAGACTCAGTAGACTAGTCTGAAATGCAGGTTGATAATTATTTACCAATGGTTACTGAATAGTGGCTGACACGACCAGTACATTTGTAAAATTTATGAATTTATAAAAATGATTCTACAGCAAGAGGTTGCTCATTGCTGCTGTACCTGGCAGGCTTGACATGGCTCCCCGTTCTCCCAGCCACAGTCGCTTCCACAGCGCCCCACAAATGGAGGGTAGCCACTTAGCATGATGTAAAGGATGACGCCCAGGCTCCACAAGTCACAGCGCTTATCATAGATGGTGGCTTCCTCGTTGAATGCCTCCACCACCTCGGGCGCCATGTACTCAGCTGAACCACACTACAGGGGGAGAGAGAAAAAAAGAGAGTTAAACAGATTTATTTGTTACCTGCCACATAACATGACATTTTCAAAGCAATAAAACACAGACACACAGCACAATATATAACATGCAATTCAATACACAATAAAATACGTATAAAAGGACCAAGATATTCCGAGTGAAAAGTGCAAAATATAAATTGAGAGAGTTAGTCATCGAATCATGAGAACATAATAAACAGCTGCCACCAAGGCAGTTAACTGCATCACAGAGCAAAAACTGGGAACTATCTTTTATACCCGGGTGTGATATGGAGTGAGGTGTGATACGCAAGAGGTGAGGTGTGGGTGTGGATGCGTCTGTATGAACAGCACACTGATGTGTAGCTCTGATCCAAGTGTGGCTTTCTAAGCAGGTGGTGTGATCGGAAGCTTGTGTCGGCTGATGCGCGTCATGTGCTTCAAGCCAAGCCCTCAGAGGGTCTTAGACGGGCCGTGTGAGAGTCACATGGCAGACATCATACCAAAATTAGATTACAGATAAGCTACAAGAACAGGATCACCCCATATGAACAATAACAAAGCAATCAATACCTGCTTAGCCCTACATTGCAGGTTTTGGGTAACAATTTAGATCTGTGTAAATTAAAACATCCCATAAATCTTAGGACAGGACAAAAACATTTATGCACTTTACAAAACAGAACTTTTTAATTCTTACTATCTATTTCATCAGCGCAATGCCCAATCAGAAATGCCACTTTTAATCTTTCCTGCTGCAACTGTCTAAGCACTGGCCCCATCATCATGAGATTGCGAGTTTGATCCCGGGTCATGCCACAGCCGTCCATGGCCAGAGCCCAAGAGAGCACAATTGGTTTTGCTCTTTCTGAGGGGGTAGTGTGGCGTTCCCTCCCCCCACTCGGTGCAATGCAAGATGCCTACATGTTTGTGTGTGTGTGTATGTATGCATGTGCAGAATGTGCAGAAACACCATTACATGATCGAGGATGAGTCACAGGAGGTTTTGAAAGCTCAGCTGAATGTTTTCACTGAAGACTTTTGCCAAGCCCAGACCGCCCCCTCCTCTGAAACTAGGCCAAACGCTCAAGATGGGAAAAGGAGGATTGAGTGGACCGAAAAACATCTCTCATGTAACACCAATGCACAACCACATCACATAAACACAAACACACCCTCCCACAGAAAGGCATAACACAACACACACACACAGTCACATCTAAAATGAGCAGAGTTCAGCAGGTCATTGGAACGAAAACATTCCTTCAAGCTGGGCAGCTCTGAGGCCAATCCCTTTAACAAGAGATTTTCCTTCTACCAGTGTTTTTTTTTTTTTTAAGAAAGAGCTGTTCCGCTACATTAAGCACTTGTAATTATGCAATGTAGGCTGGGCCTGCTGTTATGAAACAATCATTTCTGGGGCATTTGTTTCCAGAGACTGTTGATCCAATAGAACTTAGCAGAATTTCTAGGTTAAAGTCCTTTGGGCAGGCCTTTCAAGGAGTTCATTAGCTTAACAGCTATTGCTGGTTTATGAGTGTTGTAACCAACAGTAAAAGCCAGCACAAGACATTGTACAAAACAGGCTGTACTCATGGGTAGATTATGTGCGTGGTGATAGTGGGGTTGGGGGTTATTTTCATAAAGCAAGACTTTTTTAAGCCTAAAATGCTTTGTGGAAACCCCCCTCTCCCAGATCAATGTGGCATATGTGTATTTTGGTTTGGTTTTGTGTTGACCGTCTTTCTCAGCACGCTGAAGCTAGCAGCATGTTTCTTTTGTCTTCCCGAAGGCAGCTGTCGTCGCGCTCCGCCCCACTGAGCCCTTATGTAATGCACTTTCGCAGTGCAGGAATCTGCAGACAAAGACTACGCTGTAACAAACTGCCCCCGCCTCCTCTGCCACAGCCTGCGCCTGCTAGTCTTCACTCTCGGCATTCGCCTCGGTCAAAACTTCACAGCTACCCCCACGCTGCCCTAACAAAGAACGCCCACCCCAGACCTGCTCCAGCTGATTGAATTAACAGCACCATTAACTCTTCCAAGCAGCACCAACAGATGGAACTGGAATACCATGATCCAACAAGGATAACATATTTCCTTTCCTATTCTGTTTCTCATAACATTGTATTACATTCTATCTCTATTCTGTTCTATCTCTTAATAAATATATTCTATTTCCCATCCTATGATATATTTCCCTTAAGAGTACATTATTGTTTTTGTTTACATTCTACTCTATTTCCCCAACCTTTTTTTTCTATTACACTATACCTGTTCTAATGTTTTCTTTACATTCTATTTATCCACATATTCTATTTGATCTTATTTTCATTTCATTTGTCTATTTCCTATTGTTCTCAAGCCTTTGTTTGAATATTAGATATCCAACAAGTCAGAGTTGTCATTAACAAACAACTGTCATATTACATGGCTGGCCTGGTGTGTGCTCTGGAATCTACAGCCCAGAGATATAAAGGCTATCTCTGCTTGTATTTGATAAGGGGGGGGGGGGGGGGTAATAAGTCGCACGGCAGATTTTCACTTTCAGGCTCTACTTCATCGCTCATGGCGTAAAAGTAGCAAAGCCTTGCATCAGACGATCACGCTGCATGAGAAAGATTGCGCTCTATCTAGAAGTGCACTCAGATCACCTGACATATACAGACTTACTGGCAAAAGCGGGGCTTTCCTGGCCATGTGATGAGGAAGTGGCTTTTCAGCTGGGACTGAGCATTTTGGCGTGTGTCTGAGGTTTGCATCAGCCACCTGGGCTATCAGGTTACCCTTAAGCAAAGCTCTGAATTTCCCTGCATGCTTGTTTTTGTTGTGGCGTGTGTGTGCGCGCGTGTGTGCGCGTATGTATAAGAGTGAGAGAATGAGGCACTGCTCAGCACACAGGAAGCTACGTGGTTGCACTTCTCATAAAATGAAACGTTGCTGAAGCTCTACCACTACCTCGGATGTAGATGAGAGCAATTCTCTCAAATAAGGACCCCATCCACATGAGTTTTTCGTAATCACTTGCACATGTGTATATTGCTTACACTTCTAATACAAATGTACATAATATACACATTTTAACTGTAGATGATTCTGATAAAAGATTCTGATTCATTTGCAGTGAGTGCACTCATTGTGAACAGAAGTCTGCACAGAAAATGCAAATGGTATGGTCTTAAGAGGTTAGGAGGCAAGCAGCTACTAAATATTAGCTCGAGTGTGTAGAGGGAGAAACAGAGAGGCATAGAATCTGATAAGATTGATCCTTCCTAAGCAAAACAAGCAGAGCGCATGTTCATAGTTCAGCACAAGCCACACCCACACAAACCTTCCCCAGCTTTCCCACCCTCTCAGCCAGCCAATCATAAGCTAGTTGCTATGTGGTGGGGGGGACCTACTTCTCTCAACACCCACCTCACAACCACTCTTCACTGGAGAGGCAAAACAAAGAAAAGGCTTCGAAAGAGGTGGGTGCGGTAAAAAGTGAAAGAGCGAAAGGGACAGGCCAAGGCATGAGGAGTGAAACGTGGAAGAGAACTGAATTTTCAAATAAACCCATTTCCAAGAACCAAAAAGAACTTTTTGAGTCCCTGTTTGATTACTGGTTCTGCTTTGGGCCTTGAGAAATGCTGTTTGAACAATGTGTTCCTAGAATTCTGGGCCTGAGTGGATTTCAGAGCATTTTTTTCCTGCATGTTTTCCTGGAAGGCCGATATAGCGTGTCCTTGTCTGAATGCCATCATGACTGCTATAGATAAAAAAAAAAACATGGACTTTCTTACCCCTGAAAACAAATCCACAATCAGAAACAGTGAATTGTGCAGACATGTTTTTGTCCTGCAGCTGCTAACTGGCCCACAATCCTCTCATTTAAGAAGACACAGAGTACCATTGTGAGCCCTATGGCCAGCAGTAATATGATACTCCTCTGATGAGGACCACACTGGACAAAAAGTAAGGGACATCCTCCACCGCTGCATCGACTAAACACGTGAGAACCCCCTTTGCCATTCTGTCCACAAATAGTCTGGAGCTTTCCAATGGGCTGCATGGGCGGGGTCCAACTCAAGTTACACCAAAAGCCCAAACATTTCTTTACACACCAACCATCCAGCTGAACTTCTCCCCTCAGTGTCACCTGTTGTTATCTGTCTCAATTCATTTAGAACCACATGTGAGGCAGTAACAGCCATTTAAAAGCACACAGTTGCACACCTCAGTGAAACAGCTGAACTCTTCGCCTTTCTCAAAGCAGCACAGCGTTCCAAGTTCAAATCATAACACCTTATCCATGAGTCATTCTCTGTTAGCTGATAAAGCAGAAGGACATGGAGATAGAGCAGCAAAGGATGTGAACTGGAGAAAAAAATAATGCCCTGATAACTTTAGCTAGCACAACCCAGTCTGGGGCATTCACCTCACTCAGAGCTTGTTCAAAAATTCCCATCCAGCCAAACAACCTGTCCCTGAGCTCACTGATTTGCTTTTTTCTGCCAATGGGAGCATCCTGTTCAGCTGACACCACCCAGCATTGTCCAATACTGTGGAAGGACTGGGCCCTCAATAAGGAATGGCATTGTAAAAAGGCCCAGTTTATCTGTGCAGCCATTAGAAACAACAAAGCAGGCTTGAAGGCCCTAAGAATTCATAGATTTCCTATTAAATCTGCTTTATTTATGATGCACAGGACTCGTCTATTCTCTTGGTTATATTTATAGTCACAGGTTTAAATTAAACACATTCAGAGACTGGCTGGTGAGGCCACACTTCCATCGCTGACTCCTATAATGTAGCTCAATCATTCTGCATTGATGTTCACATAATTCATGAGTAATAAAGCATCAAGATGTGGATGTTAAAAGGGGTTAAAAATGGAAAGAGAACATGCACATATATACTGAACCTACCGGTGTGAGAAGCTCTGGAGTGGAGATGGGAGAACTGTCACTGTTCAGCTTGATCCCACTGCCCAGGTCGAAATCACAAATTTTTACAGGTGAAATCTGAAGAGGAAAGAGGGAAAAACTGTTTCAAATGTCGCAAGTTACTTGACAAATGACTTTCCTGTCCAGAGCACTATGTCCGAGAGTGACCGCATGGGATGTTTACCTTCCAGTCAGGCAGAATCTTTGTTTATGATTAATCAAGCTCTCACAATGGTAAGCACTAGAGTGCACTTTAGTTGTGTGATTATGCAAAGCTTGGTACTGGACAGATAAAAAAATGACACACAAAGGCTTACCCTGTCCTCATGTTCACATAAGATGTTTTCAGGCTTAAGGTCTCTGTGGGCCATTCCTGCAGGATACAAACACATATACAGGGTCATACATCAATTCTCTAGGGTCACGAGGATAAAAAGGGATTATAAGTGGGATAGTAGGGGGGCGCTGAGAGCATCAGGGCAAAGAAGTTTGTTTCCAATACAGTCTGCTGCCAGGGATGGCTATGAATAGACAAGCAGCCCATGACCCAACTGTCTTTCTGGCAAGAGACAAAACATGAGACTCCTGGCTTCCTTGCTATTCTTCCTAGAACTTAGGGGGTGAATCTTTCCAGTTAACTGGTCGAAATAGGATCGAGAAGCGCTCGAATATCTCTTTCATCGAGCCCCAGCTACCCATCCTCCCCTATGCTTCTCTATGCAGAGCTTCTAAAGCAACCACTCCCAAAAAAAGGAGGCCAGCTTTGGCAAGACAGGAATAGAGAAAACCCTACAGTTCTTCTCTTCCGTCCTTCCCTCACCTTTATTGTGCAAAAAGTCCAGTGCGCTTGCGATGTCCTGCACCACAATGCTAGCTTCCTGTTCACTGAAGTGTCTTCTCTTGTGAATGTGGGTCAAGACAGAGCCTAGGGGTGAAAAAAAATACGCATGCATTGGAACATCTATGCACCACATACAGGTTCAGTTATATTAAGCCAGACAAAGATAATCAAATTTATAAGGCCTGTAAAGAAACACTTCACTGAAATAATCAACTGGGGAACAGATTACATGGCCTCTAGTAGTTTCATTATTATCATTCTCATCATGTACTGGCAGCATCATGTATTTTATCATTTTTAAGGTGTTCTACCATTTTTAAACATGTAATTTATGAGTTGTGACTGAATCATTATGTATTTCTGCAGATTGTTCATGATGGTCTTTTCTCAGTATTGCTCTTTCTTGCACTACACAATCTAAAACATTTACACAGTAAAAAAACATTTGAATGGCTATAACACAGTTTGTTAAAAGGCAATACTGTCATAGAAAAAGGCCATAGAAAGAGATCCACTTACCTCCCCTCAGCTTCTCAAACACCAGGTAAAACTTATCCTCCTCCTCAAAAAACTCTACAAGCTCCAGAATGTTTCTGCAGCAAGCCAGACAGAAGGTCAGGTGTTAGATTTCAGATTTAGGCAAAACAAATAGACACCAGTAATGTCTCCTGTTGAATGATGCATACATTTAGCCTGGTTTCTAGAGGTATTAGTGTAAGGTAGCTGCCTATACCATTACACGGCCACTTTGTTTTTATGGAGTTGAGTCTATCTGGGTCAGGGCATGCGTCACAGTCAAGCAGCCACCTAATGCATTTCTTGCAGCTTCTTACAAATATTTCAACAAAGAATTTCTATATGCATGATCATTCATGGTGTCCAGTTAAAGGTTGGTACTTCGTGCTTTGAAATCTCCTTGGCAGATTCCCCAAATTATAGGCTCTTATACTATAATCTAATAATTTAACAGTCTAATTGTATTAAATATACCAAAAACTACTTCCATTACATTTTCTTATGTTTTACTCAGATGCTGAACACCAAGGCTACACCAACAGAGAGGTCAGTTTGCACTGGCAAAGTGACAGCTTTGGAGAATATATTACCTATGGCCCTGGCACTGATACAACATCTCCACCTCCCTGAATACACGACTTCGGCTGTGTCCCGGTCTCTTCTCAATGATCTACAACAGGAGATAGAAGAGGGATATTAGGTTAGGATCAAAGCACCGCAAAACAGGTCACCAAAAGTCTCGGCACATTTGCCTTTGTAGTACTGCCTCCTGGTCCCCTAATAACCATTTGGAACTGCTGAAAACGACCACTGTGGAGAAACCCAGCTTAATCCCCAGACCAGCAAATGCAAGAAAGAAGAAAGATGTGTTGTCTGTCTAAATATACTTTAACCCATATTTCAGTCTATCGAGCCTTAAGACACTGCAAAAGCACAAGGGCCTCACGAGGTTCATTCATGTCAACCTCCCATGGCAATAAAATCTCAACAACAACAACAGTGCAAGCTAAATTTAGTCTAGTGGGGCTATGAGGAACACAGTTATCCCCATGAAGCCAAATGGACTGTTGACACCAAATAGCATTGCTGTCCAGGACCCCCTCGCCCCTTGGCTGCGTGCTGCGAGCTGGACGTGCAGCTTTTCCTGTTGGCAGGATTAGTGGTGCTTTTAAAGGCAGAGCAGCACACAATGTGGGTCCAGGATTAGAGCCCAGTGTCTGGGCTAGCACTGCATTCACCAACAAACCACAGCACGGCTGCAGCATGCCTGAGTCAGCAACCTCTCCACAGCAGCTCTTCCCCACAAAAGACACACTAACACAGCAGAGACGCAGATTTTAAGAACTGATTTCCTTCAAGATAAAGATGATTTGGCTTCCACATTCTTGCTGTACATAAAGAAGTATACCAGATAAAACATATTTTCATTGCACAAGATTAAGCTGAGTGCACTGTGTTTTTCTTCGAAGGTGAACTATGTTTGAATTTGACATGTTGTGCCCAAACATATAGACAAATTCTAATATTAGTACAGGTCAGTGTCTGAGCTGAATAAATGCCTGTTTCTTTAAGGTGGGGCTGATGTAGAAGTATGAGTGCAAAGTTAAAGATATGGAAGATGCTCAAATTTTACAGTCTAGTGAGGGGTGCAGCCCTATAAATCTTCACAGTAGCTTAGACTGGGGGCTCAACAGAGCCAGACGGCAAGTCTGTAAATCAAGCCAGGCTTGTAAACACGATGCCTAGGTCCAAAAATCACTGAATGTGTGCAGGGGGGCAGGGGGCTGAGGCAGACCGGCTAGTGGACTGATATTATTCAGCCTTCCCTTTTGTTCAGGCTGGAATACCAACACCAACCCCCTCAACACCACCCTTCAGTGAGGGGGAGGGGTGACCAAGACATCTGGTCTCAATCTCTCAAGCCCCTTCCCACCCAAAACGACCTATTGCAGATAACGGCTCAGCACCCCTGAGGATAGCAAAGCCCCTTCTGCAAATAAACAATACAGAAGCTCCAGTTTTTTTAAAAAATCTGAACATTTAAACTCATTTAAAACATTTACTTATGTGTTTAAAAGTAAACATTCAAAAGAAAGTTCTCTTTATAATTAATGGCAGATACAAGTTGATCTGCCAAATCAAATTCTTAAAATGTTTGTCAGTTTCAGTCACACGTAAAACTAGGTAACTCCATTCTGAGACTTATAATGGATACTATGTAAAAACCAAAAAAGTTTTCAATAATCCTTTCACAAAGTACAAATCTTGCAAAATAATAAATAATACCTTATTACTTTTTAGAGTTTGCAAAGTCCTTTCTTAGTTGAGTATTTATTTATATGATTGATACATATTTGTGTGTGTGTGTGTGTGTGTGTGTGTGTGTGTGTGTGTGTGCATTTCAGCATGCACATGCTGAAACAGAGAGAGAGTATGATTAAATGTATAGCATATATCACTTCTGGTAGCTGGGTTCCAAAAGCAAACAGAAAAATGCAGATCCAGCACATTTTGTACCCACGCACACGTGTGTCTGTGCAAATCAAAGCACCCACAGTATTTCACAACGCTCAACTTCCTTAACGACTCACGAGGCAACATGCCTCAAGCGTGTAACGTTTTCTCTCCAGGCCACACCTTTCATCTCATACTGTGCAAGAAAAAGGAGAAAGTGGGTGGTTGAACATTTCAGGTCACAACTTCAGGCCAGCCCCCTTTTCTCTACTCAGTTTGTGTTTTAACATACATGCCAGAAGAGAACACAGTGTTCCTGCCACTGGACAGTCTTCTGGCCAATGAGATTGAAGAGTGGGGGGAGGCTGCAAGAACGGAGCGCTCCGATTTGCTGCCTTATAGGATGGTCTAACAAAAACAATGGGGGGAAGTTTCTCTGCTGAGCCAGCACTGAACGTCTGTTTAACAACAGGCAGACAATTCATAGCTTATCATGAGCGTACTCGTCCCCGAGCGAAACACACAGGCATGAGAGGCAACACAAACTAACTTTTAGACTCATTAACATACAGTCAATAGTTAGCTTGCAAAATAAAACTAAATTTGCCTATTCAAATAAACAGTGAGGAAAAAGCTGAAATGTGCCCACATGAACAACTTCATGCAATCCACAGCTAAACCACAAGCAGACTCAAAACAATGAGCTCACTACCCACAGGCCTAAGAAATACAACATCATAACACCAGTTCATTCTAGTCATAATAATAGCCATGCTCATTCCACTGGGGCAAGCAACACAAAACAAGTACGTTCACGCATCCTTGTCAAAGGAAGACCAGTTCTAGGGAATCTGCTCGAAACCTGTTCCATGTGTGCACACAGACTTATCCCTCCAGGACAAACAAAGGAGTCCCACATTTTAATTGCTCTTATTCCTCAGACATTTATTACAAATACCGCACTCATAAACAAATTAGTTATTCTAGATCTTAGAATTTGATTAGGCCAGACTCAACAGAGGAAAGGAATGTGTCTTACCTTTACAGCATATTCCTTCTGGGTGATTTGGTTGATGCAAGTTTGGACTTTTGCATAGGCACCTTCTCCTAACACTTCATCCTGCAGCTTGTACACATCTGAAACGAGGGATATAACATTACTACTAATATTAATTTAATATGAATATAGCATTATATTGCAATTGTGTTGCATGATCATTTACGTTGAGGCTTAAGAATACTTTAACTCTGGTGATAGCTATTAACTAGTGCTTGGTGATGATAAATTATTCATCTTTATAATATTTTCCAAATTTCATGGCATTTGATGGTATTGAAGTTAGCAATAATAAAATGAAGAAATTCCTGCTTCCTGAGTGCTGCTATACTATCTTGTAAACGTGACGTAGCTTGTTTTGCATTTCTTGTATTTCTGTCTGGAAATTACACTGAATAAACCTTAGACAACATTTTACCTGTTGACCAGAAAGAAAGCACATTTACAGAAAGGAAACTTGCTATTTAGTTTTAATGTATTCTTCACACATTGCTACACTCACCCTCAAATCGTCCTGAGAAGCTGTCTGTAGCCCGGCACCTCTTTTTCTTCTTATTTCGTTTCTTGGCATCAGGTATGTCAATTGGCTGGCTGGATGGCATGTCTTCACATCAGAATGGAAAGAAAAAAAAAAACATTAAGAAGCTGATCCTTTGGGACAGACTCTAAACACAGGCAGATGGAAGACACAGGCTTAACTATAAAAAGCGCAGTAACACGCAACGAGGCAACTGGACTAAAAGCGGGTCAAGAAGTTCTGACGCTTTACTGTAAACAGCAGCAGTGTGGGTTTGTCCCACATCACAGCAATAACTCCACAGCCTTCCCAAAATGATAGTTAGTCTGTGTAGGTGGTTTTGGAAGTGGCTCATCATCATCAAGAAAAAACCTCAACAAGGGCCGGAGCACTACGTAAACATAGGTTTATAATGTCTTGAAAATAGGGCTCCAGCTGGAAGCACTGGAAGAACAAACGACGAAGACAGATGTCCATGAAGCCTAGTACTCACCGGGGCGTGTGGAACAATCAAAATTGAAGGCAGTTTCAAGGAGGTGGGATCCAGTTTTGGTGAATTCTTCTGATTCAAATGGATTCTGGCCCTATGTGGAAGAAATTTTACATTATAGGTAAATAAACTCCAAGCAAAAGGCAGTAAACAAGTTCATTAGTATGCGCAGTAATCTTCTTGTAATATTCAGCTGGTACAGAATGAGGTCTCAGATATGTCTGTGCTTTTTAAAGTCACTTAGATGAATCTGCAACTTGCATAGACATTTATCTGTCTTAATACTGGGCAGTATCCACGCACTTAACAGTGGTCCTTAATAACTAATGTATAAATGTTCTATGACTCATAGACAACTCATACAGCAGCACATCCATCAGAGCAATTTCAAATCTATAACTGACTGCAGCATCACCAACTTCACCAGTGGGAAGAAGTGTGTGTCAACACACCTTGAATGAGCGATGGAATCCGGTTACAGCTGCGATCTTGTTCTGCACCATTTTTCCTGTGCTGAATCAGTGGTTCAGGTTTTTTGGACTGGTGGCTGGTGGCAACAACGGTGGTCTTTTAGCTTCAGTGATTAATTTCACTTAGCTAATCGACGTCTGGTGACCGTGTGCTTTGAACGGGAAACCTGGAAAAAAAAAAAAAAAGAAAAAAAAAAAGATGTTTATGTCTTGTTATCTTGGTGGTAAAAAACTATATAACATCAAAATAAATACAAGTAAAAAGTAAGTGATAATAAAGAACACTTAGTACACTTAACACTTAGAGTCAAAGAACACAAGATTGGTTTCGGACTTCTCTGTGCACTCCAGCCATTACTTAGATTAGTTAATTCCATCAGACTGATTGGCTGAACTGGGTACTGGTTTGGGTAAATACTGGGCCTCCACAGAGAGAGGTCTGGAACTTTTAAGCTAACAAACACATCAAATCACAGTGTATTATTTATTGCATAAATACATAATATGTTTATATATATATGTATGTGTGTGTGTGTGTGTACATATATATATATATATATATATATATATATATATATGCAGATACACACATCTTTAATTTGTAATATCTGTGTGCATGTGTGCACACCAGTGCGTCAGCAGGGGTGTATAGCTGCAACACAACAGAGAAGTCAAAGCCATGAATAAGAGCACGTACAAGCTGTAGGCTTCTGGCTCTGCCCCAACATGCCAGTCAAGTTACACTGAGGGCCAGGAATAAGCCAGCATGCACCCCATTTAGCCACCTTTACAGCTCATCAGATTCATTCTGGTCACGAATTGATACTTTGATATTACGCAGTCTCATAAGCACATACACACACTAATGTAAAAGATGGCCACTTAATACACCAGTCCAGTAGTGATTCTCAATTCTCCTCCACTATTTACTGCACCATCAACCCACAACCATCTACTGCAGGTTTTCTGTGTTTTTCCTGAACTAACGCCCCTCATTACCTTATTCCTTAACCATCCGTGAGGTTAAATGAGTGTGTTACAGCAGGAAAAACACTGATATGTGAAGTAGAAGAGGGATCTAAAGACAATGCCTCAGACGGGTTGCCAGATCTAGTCAGCTAACACTGGCTCAACATAACAACAAGGTGTTAATGTTTGTCAGCTGCTGTCCTTAAACACACACTACAAATATCACTGTTACAAATGTTAGGCCAATAAATCAAATGTTCGGTAGACTGATAACCAGACAAGCACAAACAAAAGCTGGTCCATAACTCAGCACATTAAGGTTAATGTGACTTTGAGCTGCATGTTAGACTGAATTGCACTGACCAGTTAACTAATTCTCCCTTATTTACAACAGAAAGACAAAGTGCCGAGTAGCCAAAATCACAAATATGGAAAGAAAATCAAATAAAAGCTGTCGTACCCCGTTGGTGGTGGTGGTGTGTTTTCGTTTTAAAGCTCCAGTCTGGAAGCCGTTGTGGGACCCCTCTCTGCTCCGGGAAGCAGCAGACGCTGGCCGTGGATGGTTGGGGCTGATGTGTGGAAGGTGGGAAAAGCACAGAGACGCGGAGCCTATTTATATGAGCACAGCCCTCTTCAGTTGGTCCAGCCCCCTTATCACTGTACAGAAAGAGGGGGGGGGAGAGTCACATGGTCCTCTGACGTGTTGTGTTTGGGGTGGATTTCTTCTGCTTTGTGTCTTTTCTAGAAGAAAAGGCGGAGCATTGATAGTGACTATCAATAATGAAATGGTCCTAACAAATATTTTTTTTAAAACCACCTCATGTTAAGCCATTTAGACTACATTTGCTTTCTGTTACAGACTGTTACATTTGGCTACATCCTGCCTGATGCAAGGCTCTGCAATCTCCTAACCACCGCCACCAACAGCCTCATGACTAAGCAGAGGGAAACTGAGGCATAGTCATTCAAACAGCACCTGCTAGATCTTGCACATCATTTCAACGTACAGAAACAAGGGATTTGGAGGCTATTCTCTGGTCTAAGAGTCACATATTAAATATACAACCCAGCACTGGTTGCAGCTTACAACTATAAAACAGACAGATTACTTAATAAAGAAGCTACTATTATTATAACTATTACTTTTATAAAGTTAATCAGGGGAAATGCTGGAAATGAGCTAAATGGAGCTTTCTGTCTATAATGACTACATCTGTACAGTTTTGTATACAAACTTAACAATAATTTTATTTAATGTAATTTTAAATGGATATCAAATATAGTTTTCATGCTTCACAATCAAATTAGGATAGTTTACTGTTTTGTCCCATGGGACCCAAAAGACTACATTTAGCATGATAAATAATGTGATTAAAATTTACTTTTTAGCCCTGTGGATTGACAGATTTAGAAAGTTTAGAAAACCAAATGGGCCAAATGAACATTTCAGATTTCAGATCTGGACATTAATGAGTTAAGATGAGAAGCAGGTGAGGAAACACAAATGAGACAAAGATGAGGAATGAGACGCCACCACATTTTAATTCCGGATTGCGACAGATACAATGGCATGTGTTTAAGTGTCATAGATCACAGCTGTCAATGCAAACATCAGTTTTCAGCATAGCTGAAAGACGAACAATGTCACAGCGATGTCACGTGACTTCCTGAAAGGTAAACACCTATACAGTGCTGTACAGTAAAACTCGCCTTCAAGCCACTGTACAGACGAATATGGGGATGGTATTTCTCAGAGGTTAATAAGGGAATAAGTCTGCACACCCTCACATGGCGCTGGCACGTTTCACAGATTGCTGAGTCAAACTGAGCTGCATGGGAGACTCTCATCATAGTGTTAATGAAATAACTCAGCATCAGTTTGTGTCTTTTTTTAAAAGCAGAAACAATGTGTGACTTTTCTCTGGACAAAGCTCAAATTTGGCCCCAGGGTCTTTTATGTAGACTCTTTACATTTCTTTTAGTCTAAGTTTTACAAACTTGTTTTGGTTCTGCACTGTGCATATTAATGTATGTATGTGGAAAGTGAATGTGGACAGTACCCATGGCGTGCATGCCAGACTGTATGAACTACGAGTGAAATATCTTCTCTGCTTACAGGCCGCTTAGTTTTCTTTTTTCCACTCAACCCATCCAACAAATCCTACTTTATCCCTCGTTTACCGTGTAAGGTCACTTAATAAAGGCAAACATCTTGTGACTCTCTCTCTCTCTCTGTATATCTCCCTCCCTCTCTTTATCTGAGTATTCTAGCCATCAGGCACCAGCATGAAAACAGAAGCAAACATTGCGCAAAACAGGCTCGCAGAGGGAGAAGCACATGATGCAATTCCCAGTCGTGTTGACAACAAGCCATGCACTGAGGCAGGAGCGGAGGCAGGAGGGTCACACACCGGCCAGCAGAAGCAGGCCAGGATAAAAGTGCCCAGAGCAGCGTCTGAAATTAAAGGCCTAGTACAGTCAGAAATGTTACGGACAGTAAATCAAAATGAACAGCCACTAATTAGCCTGATTTAAATTAGTGTTTCCCAACCCTTGCCCTAGAGGCGCTCTGGCTTATGCATTTTAATGCTCTGCCTGGTCTAACACACCCACTTTGGCTCAGTGAGGGGTTGTTAATGAGCTGATTAGTTGGATCAGGCATATTGGTGAGAGGGTAGAACACTGATCTAAATGACATCATATTCATTTGTGGCTACTATCTAGTATTCATTTGTTAGTCAGTTAGTTGAGCTACTCCAAACGTGGGCTAGCGAGGGCATAATGTGGGTTAAATCTCTGATTTTTTTATTACTTTAAATGGAAAACCCACTTACTTCGCTTACGCGCATCCTACAAAATGAATGTTTGTGGTGTCAAAACAGTGCACAAATGAAGAAGGTACATTTTTTAGACATTTTATGACGTTGCAATATGTTTTGTTAAAAAAAAAAAAACAGTATATTTTTGCTGCATCAAATCAAACATCCTCATGGATCCACCTGGGCCAGGGGCTACACTTTGGCCCAGGTCCAACCCTCCTCTAGGGTGCGATTTTATGGTTTAAAGATGAGGTTTTAACCCTTTTGATGATGTATCATACCTGCTTTAGGGTGGAGTCTTGGGGTTGGGCTGTTTTAATTTTTTTTTGTTGTTGTTGTTTTGTTATCTGGTGAACACACATAGAAGGAGGATAACTGACAGGAGGCAACTAGCTAAAATGTGAAGTTAACATGATAGCTACTTGGCCAGCTATATATTTTATCTGTGAATTGCATTCTCGGCATTGTAGTGAGAGGACATTAATGAACAAAAACATGATATAAGATTAATGCACTTTTGAAAGAACTATAAAGATGTTTTACATAATACCACATAACGCATCATGTAACACATAAAGTCTGTGATATGTCTAAAATTATTTTGTAGCAATTGGTTCCATTGGGATTGTGCTGCATTTTACCAGTGCATGCAGAAATATTTCTTTACTCACATCTTATGTGAATGTAAGCAAAACTGCTGCATCTAATTAACTGTTCCACACACTGCATTATGGCGTGTGTCTGTTTTAAGTCTCATGTCTTCCAACTTAGCAGTAGCAGGTGTGGATTTTCGCTGACCTGCAACAGTATAGATGGAGAAAAAAATAAGTTCAATTTTTCCCTGACCCACAGAGGGTTTCACTGTACAGGAATGCGCTTTCAAAATCAATAACAGCCATACCAGGCAGACGCCTGTGAAACAAACACAAACACCAGTTCTGATTGGCTGGGCTTTAGGGGTGTGTTCAGAGCCAACATGTACAATAACACATATGTTGGACGCTGCAGAGAGGGAGAGAAAGAGAGAGAGGGAGGGAGAGAGGGAGAAGGAAAGGGGGGGAGAGAGAGAGAGAGAGAAAGGGAGAGTAGAGGGAAAGAGAAAGGGAGGGAGAGAGAGAGAGAGGGAAAGAGAGAAGAGATAGTATGGAAGTGAGTAAGAGTATATTTGTGTTTTGAAAGATGGTTCATGTACCAGTCACTACTCCTATTCTGTTACAACTAGCCTGCGTAGATTTTCCAAGGCGTCAGCTACTATATACACACGATTAAGATTTACTCCCTCTTCTCCTTAAGCTTTCCTAGAGTCAGGCGTCTGAGAAACAAGAGCAGCTGCAGGCCTCAGCCGGACCTTATCAAAGCTGCACCTGAAAACATAGCAAGTGACAGAACGCATGCCTGCTGTAGATCTACTGTAGCTCAGTTTACGTGACCTGAATGACATGTTTCAGCATCACGTGCACTAACTACACGACTATATGTTCAAAAGTTTGGAGACAACTGCTCATTCGGTGTTTCTTCAGTGTATTAATATTACTGCAGTATCAACCTCTATTCTTCTGACAAGGCTTTACATTAGAAGTTGGAACATTGCTGCGAGTATCTGAATTCAGCCACAATAACATTAGTAAGGTCAGGTACTGATGCTGGATGATAGGTTCTGAAAAACAAACCACTCCAGCTCATCCCAAAGGTACTGAATGCTTCTGCTGGTTCACAGTCCGGTGCTGTGGGCATTTATACCTCTCTAGTCGATGCTTAACATTGGAAAATGTAACCACAGGTGTGGCTGGTCCAGAGCATCCCATTTTATTTGCAATGCCCCTCTATGAACATTAAACAAGTTGTGTATATGTGCAAGTGTATGCCAGGGTCAGCAATTATTGCACCATTAAGCAATGGCTTTTGAATGGGTCCTCAGACACCCCTGGATAGTACACAGTGCTCTATTCATGTGTTGTGAGATGCGATAGTATAGACTATCCAGGGTCCCCGATGGTTAGTTTATGAATGACTACCTAAAAATAGTTGAATGTACTTATTAGAGGAGCTGTCTGGATACTTTTGGACAAATAGTGTACATCACACAACCTGAAAGACCATAGGCTTCAGCATCTTCCAGTTAACAATTAGAAACATTAGACAGTAATATTACAAATATGCAACTTTTACCTGTATATAATCAAAATCCAAAAGGTGCAGCATGTTCACTCACAATGCAGTAGGGTTACATTGGCTTTCACTTTCGATTAAGATTTATGGCATGTGGCTTGTTGCATGCTGAAGAGTATTTGCTGAAGTATACTTATTGCTACAGTGTTATTATGGAGGAACAGTCAGTGCGCAAGAATGGAATGGAAAGGATACAGGAATCTAGGGAAGGCTTTTGTTCTCCAAGTGGAAAGAAATTTCCTCTGGCCCAGAAAATACTTCCCTGACCGAACAACCCGTTCTCAGCCCATATTATGTAACGATGTTTCCCTCTTCGCTGTCTGATTTTTTTTTTTGCTGGACCTTGTTCAGACATCATTATTCATGAAACCAAATACGCCCACAAGCCTGACAAACATGCTACAATGCGGGCGAGGTGAGAGAAATAAGTTCAGTAACAACTCTGATGTATTTTAACACATATTCAGAGAAGAGCATGTGCATTCCAGAGGGATTTTGGACTTTACAGAAGAGACAGGTAAAAAGGATGTATGGGAGAAACTGCCAAAACAAGAATAATGTGACCCCCTCCCTTCACTCAAGAAATGATAACTTTTTTTTCCTAAGGCCAAAACTATTTTCATTTACCACTTAATTATCCTCTTAATCAGTGATAATAAAATTCTGGCTATTACTTTTGATAAATGATGAAAGCTAGTTGATAGCATCACAGATGAAACTCAGTCTGGGTTTCTAAAGAGTAGCCAAAGATAATATTAAACTTTAACTTGACATACTTGGTTACTTGGTTAATGTATGATCATAGTTCTATACTTTGTGGACTTCTGTAAAGCTTTTGTCTTAACTGAACGTAAGGTTTTTTTTTATTTACTGTCTTATTTATTTACCTCAGTCTGAGGTTATTTCACTGTTTATTTATTTATTGGTTACTTTTTTCTTCTTATATTTTCCCCTGACTGTACTACTGACATAGTGTTTATTCCCATCCTAATCCTGATGACTATTGCCTCTATTATAACTATGTGAAAGATTTCATTAAAAAATATCCTGTTTATATGGCCACATGTTGTCCAATATAAAGAGAGGCCAAATGCATCAAATGGTTTTGGCAGGTTACTATGGTAATAACATTGTTTTTCAATCCTTGGTCATTTAAATGTGTGCAGAGGCTGAAAATAAACTCAATCCACTGAAATGTACATGTGTTTACATGAAAAGAAAGAAAGAAAGAAAAAAAAAGAAAGAAAAATAACTCTTTGGTCATTTAAATGTGTGCAGTGGCTGCAAATAAACTAATAATCGATTGAAATATACATGCTAACAGTGTTTACAAGGAAGGGAAGAAATGAAGAAAGAAAGAAATAAAGAAAGTAAGTAAGAAAGAAAGAAACAAAGAAAGGGAAACTACTGCACCAATCCCTCAACTTAGACGGCTTATTGTGAATGAAAGGAATTTTCCAGGATTTTTTGTTCTGCTGAGCAACAGTCTGCTGAGTCTAAAAGACAGATGTGTGTTCAGACAGCAGGATCAGTTCTAGATCTCTTAAATAAATAAATAAATAAATAAATAAATCCTGTTGTCTGATGCAACTCCACAGCAGACTGCACTAGCCTGCAGCAGGCAGGTGACGTCATGACCCCGCCCCCTGACGACTCGTCCTCTCGCAGACCGGATTGGTCTGGAACGTTCCAGAAAAACCCCAGAAAGAAAGAAAGAGAACAAGCCACATCCTGCACGTCCCCCACGACAGAGGAGAGGAAAGAGGAGAGAGATGGCTTCTGGAAGAACGGAGGGGGGGAGAAAGACACAACAAAGATCAAGAAAAATAGGTTTTCAGCTCTGCAGGAGGATGTGTGTCGGTTTCTGTTACTGTAGCTTCAACCTGACTCCCTCACACACAAAGATCTGCAGTACAGTGAATAAAAATGCTTCAGTATACTTCTTTCAAGTGTGTACATCATTTCAACATGAGTTAAACCTGTTACATCAACACAGTTATCTTGTCTTTCACTTACTTTTGTCATCCACGTGATAATATAGATACACTGAATGGACAAAAGTATTGGGACACCTGACCATTACACCAACAGGGACTTGAATGACACATTATATTCCAATACATAGACTTTAATATGGTCCCCCTTTGCAGCTATTACAGCTTCCACTCTTCTTGGAAGGCTTTGGAGTCTTTCTATGGGAATTTGTGCCCATTCATTCTATAAAGCGTTTATGAGGTCAGACTCTGATGTTGGCTGTATATGGTGTTATACTGAATACATGAATAGGGACAAACATTTTTAATCATGTTACTGATGTATACGATGTAACGTCCTGCCCACTTAAAACGGCCTCATATAAAACCTTATACTGAATACAAACACCTGAACCTCTTCACATAAAACCTTATAGCTACTGAATGAAAACACCTAAAACCACCTCATATAAAACCTTATACTGAATACAACATCTGAACTGTCTCAAATAAAACCTTATGCTAAATCCAACACCTGATCTGTGGTAAATAAAACCTTATACTGAAAACAAACACCTGGACCTCTTCACATAAAACCTTAGATTGAATGCAAACACCTGAACCTTCTCACATAAAACCTTATACAAGCACCTGAACTGCCACATGTCAAACATTATACTGAATACACATATGATTACAGTTTTAGATTATGACATTTTTATCCATTTCTCAGTACTGTACTGAAATCGTTACACCATTACCATTGTGCCGAGTCGACATTTTAAGGAATGTGGTTAAAACCTTTCACTAGCTTCATAACTCAGGCCTGTTGCCTTTACTGGTTTTAAACTGAGAGTTTACTGTACATGCGGTAAAACTCTAAATTAAAACAGCCCACTGACCTGAATTAAACCACATTATGGGTGCTCCTTCAATTATTTTACATGGAGAAACAGCTAAGCCTTTCAAGTACTTTCAGCCGTTACCATGACAACTGATCTTATTGTTATTGTTTACTCTGAAAAAGTGACACAGTGAGTTCACTCCATTCAAATGTGAACATTTTAACATGAATCAAACATTTTAGATCGACAGTTACTACTGTCTAT
>JBBPCZ010000017.1:18582804-18609691 GCA_037974445.1 Brycinus macrolepidotus | reverse complement strand
TGTGTGTGTGTAGATATGTTGTTTCTTTGTTACAGTGTTTTAATGATTTGTGTTTTCCTTGTTCTCCCCACCACCCTTCCAGAGTGCAAAGATGTGAACACAGTGGCATACTGCCCCCTGGTGCTCAGGTTCAAGTTCTGCAGCCGAGCATACTTCCGACAGATGTGCTGCAAGACCTGCCAAGGACACTGACCTCCTCTCTCCCTCTCTCCTCTCTTCTTCTCCTTCACTCTGCCTGGGCCAACACCGCCCCATCTCCACATTCCAGGGCAGAGAGAGCGAGAGAGGGATAGGTAGAGGGAGATAGAGACTGTGCTGCTGTCTTCAACTCTCCAGTCCAGCTGCTCTGGCACAGCTGCTCTGAATTTCAGATGGCCAGAGATCCATCTGCCTCCCTTTAGCTCTCTTTAGCGTGGTGCTAGCCTCCCGTCGTCCATACTGCATACCCTCAGCTCCAGACCCAGCCAAACAGGACCACAGCGCTGCACACAGTAGTGGTTTTCCCTTCTTTACTGGCCTTACTGATACTCTACCCACCTCTAGTGACTTTCTTTTGATTCAGCTCATGAACTTGCCTTGGCATTACTGGGCTAATGTAGTAAATTCTATTTTTTGCCTGTGTTTTTTTTTTTTTTTTTTAAATTTAATCAAATTAGATCCACTGTAATATGTGGTCCTAGATGGTATGCATATCCAGTAAGTGGCCACGTGACCGCAATGAGTGGTCATCATACAATGCAGCAGCAGAGCAAAAAATCTGAATTTAGCAGTTAGCCTCGTAAGCATAACATAGTCAAAGTTGGGCATGAAAGAGTAGAGAAAACTGAGATATGCAGTGCTGTCAGTCCATGGCTGGGTTTGAGGACACTACACTGGTTGTCTTTTTCTATTGACTGTTTATTTCTCTGTTTCCAACATGGTTTTTATCAAAAGGTTCTTTGCTCTCTAAAGTATCACCTCTTACCATGCTGCAACTGACCAGAGATTAATATTTAATTGCTTTCCCTTTATTTTGTAACAGTTTACTTATAGCCTTGGAGATGTTGCAGATCTTTCAGTGTCATAAGCTTCATAATTGTGTAATGGTCTGTTAGTCCTTTTCTAATACTGTACGGTTCTGCATGGATTACTTGCCATTATCTTGCCATTCGGGCCGGTGTTTTTACGAAAGGGGATTTAACAATGACATTGATGTGTTTTGCTTTAGTACTGTTGACGTTGAGAGTGGTATTGTATTGTTACAACTGAAGACAATCACAATGAGTCATCCACTTGACCTCAGCTGTTAACAGCATTCAAAACCTCTGCTTAAAGAAGAAGTGGACAAAGTACAAAACCTCTGCACTTGAGTAAAAGTAGAAATACTCTTGATTAGGGCTAAGAATGGTTTGGTTTTATTTTTCCTTTTTTTTTTTAATGCCAATAACAATACTAATGGCTTGAGTTCAGAACAATACTTTTTTTGATACCTTCTTGTAAATAACAAGCTGAAGGTGGGTGTAGCTCAAAGGAAAGGTTTACACAATTTACACAGTTGTTACCTTAGATATTGCTGATCAGCCATGTTTGGTGCCCAAACTTTGCTTCTTTAGTTTGACCCTGGAGCTATGAGGCTAACATTGCCACCAACCACTAGACGTCAGTAGCTACTCAGTTCTTTTTTATTGAAAATCATCCCCAAAACTTCTCTCAACCTGTATCCAGCTCTTCGTTAAGGTAGCACAGACTTGTCCACGTGGTTTAGGGCAAAGTCTGACTTTCTACAAGCTGTAAAAAAAAGCAAAACTTTACAATTTAGGCAGCCATTTCAGATGGACATAAGGAGAACTGACCTTGGATCAGATTCCTCCATTTTCCTTCCTCATTTATGACAGACATTGTCATAAAAAGTGATTGTAGGTCAACACTCTACTATAAAGTGTTTCGAGAAAGCAAACCCTGCTACTTACAGAGTTCAGCTGCATAGTGAGGTTTGGTTCATTTTTATAGCTCACAGTAAGATGTATTGTGTCAAAAAAAAAAAAAAAAAGATGTATTGTGTCCTAAACTGCACCGAAAAGTCTGCACCATCTTAAGAGCTGCATATATTAAGAGCTGAGTGTGGTTTTGGTGAGCTAAGAAAAGTAATAAGTATTTTTTTTCTCAAATGATTTGGGTGACTATTCCAAACATGATTTGGCTGATCATTTTGGGTAAAACGGAAAATTATGTAAATTTTGATTGTGAATTTTTTTTTTTTTTTAAATCAGAAATGAGTGTGAGTTGCAGAAAATGACCAGTGACAGCGAAAGTTACTGACTGCAGTGAATAACATGCATGTAAATGTGATTTATGTAGCCAGCTAATCACCAGTCTAGATTTTGGAACAAGCATGCTTAATGCCACGTGGAGGCTGATAAGCCAGACTGCTGCTACTGAAATTACGTACTGAAAAGTTTTTTCATACTCGGTAGTATTGAAATATTGAAAGGGGCAGTGGGTAGCCCTGTAGCCTCACAGCAAGAAAGTCCTGGGTTTGATTTCTGGCTGAAGGTCCTTTCTGTGTGGAGTTTGCATGTTCTACCCGTTTCTGCAGGGTGCTCCAGTTTCCATTCAAGGACAGGCACGTCTTGTGTATTGGAGATACTAAATTGGCCCTCAGTTTGAATGTGTTTGTCTGTGTGTCTGGCCTGTGGTGGACTGAAACTGTGACCTCTGGAATAGGTTTCAACACCCCCCCGTGACCCGGGTTAGGACAAGCAGCACAGACAATGGATGGAAACATTAAAGTATTGAATTTTTATCCAGCCCTGTGCTTGGTAGAATAGTAAAAGCAGATATACTCTTTATATATTTACTTTAGTAAATTAATAGACACTTAAGTATCTAAAATAAACCCACTGTGAGTAATTATACTTTATATATTGTATTCAAGTAGAAATACAGATGGACTTCAACTCAAATAAAGTTTAGCCAAAAGTATTTCTGCTTTTACTCAAGTACTTTGTACTTAAAGCCAGTTAGGCGTTGAAGGTAGATGTCAGCCGAAAATGCTGAAGCGGTTCTCATGAACGAAATCTAGCAGGGACTAGTTTGCGTGACCTCATTTGGTGCGAAGAGGAGCCATTCGTTTTGGTGTCGGCTCAGCCGGTGTGAATGAAAACAACACAGCAGTGAATCAGCCATGCCTTTCTGTTTAATCCTCCTATATTCCGACGCATAATGATGTACATGTGTAGGTGGGGCTTTTGTATTGAATCAGCATGTCTGACAGAAGCCTCCGTTGTCAGTTACAATAGCTTGTTATCAGATCAGTCTGCAAGGTGGATAGTTTATCAGTGCTGTTAAAGGTCATCGCTAGCAGATCATGAGCAGTCAAGTCAGAAGGACTTTCTTAGTTTATTTAGTGCTGTTCGGATGGGATTAGTTTTAAAAGGGAAGGGTTTGGTAATGTAATTATCAGAGTGATTTTAGTCCCTTTCCAGTCTGCTATGTCAGTACATTTTTGTCTGTATAGATATTTTACTTGCTCTAAAATGAACTATAGAAATAATCTCTAGTTATATCAATCAAATGCAAATTGAAGTGTTGGTAAGTGTTCCTATGCTGCGAGTGACCTCCATTTTCTTAGTAGGGAGGCTCTCAAAGTGGTATGTACTTAACATTCGCCGCCAACAAGTACTATCCAACTTCAAGTGTAGGACAGTGAGCAATAAAAGCATTTAAAGCAAACAAAAAAAAAACCCTCTCCCCTTTAGTTTGAGTTCATTCCCAAACTAATTGTGATGCCGACGACAGTGAGGAAGTTGGTTGAGATTTCAGACATCACGGTTAAAGGTTAGGATGTGTTTTCTGCTTGTGAGCAATTCCACTCAGCCTGGAAATTAGTTTTTTTGGGAGTGCAATTTATACACAGATCTCTTTGCCTGTGCAAATTGAGTGTGAGCATTACAGACATGCCATGATGAGGTTTACAGATTTACAGTACTGTACAAAAGTCTTAGGGCCTCTGAAATTAATTGTGCAAATATTTATCTGGATAGAAATCATTTATCTGTTGAAAAACCACTAACGCTAGGATAAATACAAATAAACAGCGTATTGTGATGTGTTGGCTTAAAGGAATGGTTTGGCAAGAAATCTAATGTAGACAATTTTCCACTTACCCTAACTGTAGTTGATGTAGTCGAGTCCAAATATTGCTTATACACCACAAAACAATACAAGCCAATAATCACCTAAATATTTTCCATACTACATCCTTATTTCTCTCAACCAGCTCAGACTACATCAGCTCCTCATTAAGGTGGTGCACACTTGTTAGTGTGGTTTAGAACACAGTATGACTTACTGTGAGCTATAAAACTTTTGGACAAAGGACTGTAGTGGGCTGATCCTGGATCTTGACTGTCATTGTTGCAAAAACTGATTCTAGATCAGCACTCCTGCTTTGTGAAAGCAGACTAGTTGTCCAAAATCACATTGTTAAGTCTTGACCATCTTAATGAAGGGCTAAATGTGATTTAATTGGGTTGATTTGGGTAATTATTGACTTCTAGTGCTGGTTAGCTGGATACCAAGCATGTCTTGGCTGATGGACTATATTTGGGGTTGCATTAATATGATTATCTGACAATCTTTTCCTTTAACCATTCTGAGGTAGCTCCGTTACTACCCAATACCTAGTTCAGCTGATCAGTCTTTGGTTATGTTAGATCAGGTGCTGCTGATGGAGTTTTAGTCCATGCAGTGGCTGGAGAGCACAAAGTAGAAGAGGAACCGAGCTTAATCTCTTCCAACCAAGATTAAACTACATTGAACGCAAAAACCTATTGCTACTTCATATGTATAAAAAAAAGTTTCAAACAAGTTTCATGGCTGCCTAAGACATACACAGTAGCATATGTCTATATATCGAATCCCGTCTGAATTGTACTTTTTATTTCTGACTAAAAGTGCACTCAAATCTACAACAGGCCATTGCTGGCTTACATTCTGTACTGACGGGCTGGTGTTGGTGTGATTGTGGTGCTGTTTCTGCAGTTTCTGATTAGGCCTTCAGGTCACTGAGAGCTAGAAAACTTTAGTTTCTTTCGGATGTGTAGCAAAAAGGGGTCTACCCTACAGTGAGGAATTGTAACTTAAAGAAGAACCCTGCTCACAAAAAATGTATTTTTTTTCTCTGTGTATTGACTGGTCAGTCCCAGAAAATAGGCACACAGTGACAGGCTTTCTCCTGGTGAGCTTCGGCCAGCTCTGACGCTTTGCAGTACATTTGTGATGTTTGATTTGAGGAGCTTTGGTGCTTTGGAATGGTGCTATTTCTTCCTTCTCTGTCATAATCTCAAAGTTTAGTACCTTTATTTTTTATCAAAACTTGCTTGAGGTAAGAAAAAAAAATATGAGAGCTAAAACAAAATGACAGAATTCTATGTTATCTATTGAATTATTGAGGCGTATTTTGTTTGGAAAAGCAGTACATAATCAAGCCTTAATAGATCCGAAACACGAGAGTGTTATTTTTGATGTGAGCTTTTTTATTATTATTATTATTATTATTATTATTATTATTATTATTATTATTATTAACTTTGATTTCTGTTCTGCTTAACATGTTACACTTGAAGTGTGTTGATTCATCTTGGTAGACACGGTCAGACCCGTTTATGTTTAACAATTATTTTTTTGTTGTTGTTTTTAAGCGCTATTGAAAATAACATTGTGTACTGTAATGTGCATCTGACAGAGTATATGTCCCTGGATTATGTAGACCAACTAAAATAAAAATAATATGATGAATAAAAAAAGTGGTGCATTGTGAACAGAAAACGTGTTTTTTTTTTTCCAGCTTCATTTTGTCACAAAATATTAGTGCTTTTTATATGAAACATAATTTGAGGTTGTGGGAAAAAATTAGTTTTAATAAAAAAAATGCAACTGGAAGTTATTGAATGTCAAATAATAATAATAGAAGACTGTAAGATGCAGATTCTGTTCTGTTCATTTTTTAAAAGCATTACTTAAAGTTCCATGGAAATGAGTTGTTTTTAGCGTAACGATGGATGGGGCACCAAAATCATGCGGAAGGCCTGCATCCATCATTCTCCAGGGGATAGAGGGTCATGCTCAGGGTCTTTTGAACTTTCAGGCCAGACTCTACTTTCATGTAATACTTGCTGTTGATTTTTTCTCTGCAAATTTCAAGACAGTACCAGTTCTTGAAAGTGTTGACAAGCAGCAACAGATTCTAACTAGAGACTATTTTAAGTAAAAAAATAAAAAATGATTGATATATTGTTTTTAATGTTTGTATTCCACTGTTGCTCTCTATACTTCTGTATTTCTGTACTGGGAAAAAAAAGAATCTTACCAAAATAACCAGATCAAATTACAGTGTTTTGAAATCTGTTCATGATTTAAACTCTTGTTTGTCATTGTCTATGGCAGCAGGTGTGAAGCCTGCTTGCTTTGATGTCATCTTAAAAGCGGTGAGAGCGTGCAGTGTGTTGGGAGGGGCCACTGTGGTTACAACCGCCAGTGGGAGTGGACCTGCTGCCGTGCCTCCACTCTTATGACTTCACCCATCGGCCGTTACATCCTTATCTGAGGTCAGCTGCGTGCTTCTCCTCTCTGTTCCAGCCAGCCTGAAAAGAACACCACAGCTTCTGCTCTTGCTTCCTCCTTCTGCACTCTAGCCCCCCTCATTTTGGTGATCTGCTTCCAGGGAATAAGGGCTGGATTAAAGGCTGAATTAAATCATCTCAGTAAAGGTGTGCTGAAGATTGAAGACCTCATTTACACCTGATCACTTAATGTGACAGGTGTCTGGATTGTAACCGAATCAGATTTTAGCCACATGTGTTTACACTTTTTAATCAAATGCAACTCTGGCCAGACAGAAATCTGATCAATAAGGGCAATTAATATGCAAATCTGCTTGTATTACAACAACCAGCTGTCTGTGATGCTCCTCATTTTTTGTTCTATTCTAAAGAAAAGCACAATTTTGCACAACACAGTCAGTTTTTACAAGAAGAAGGTTGCTATGAATAACCACCTGTGTCATTGCCATCATTAGGCTGAAGGAGTAGCAAATCCCGTGTTAAGACGGTGGTAGTGTGAAAGGCACCATCACAGTTGTGGGAGGGGTCATTGTTGTCCAGTGTGTTTTAGAGAGACGGATGCGTTTACTCTGATATAACAATTGACTTGAATGCGTCTCAGACCACCTCCTGAAGTGATTTGAGTGACTAGATTTGTACCTATTTAAAAGTGTTTTGGGCGCATTTACACCTACATTTGTACGAGACTTATCCAGATATAATCCTGATACGCAAGATGCATGAAGTGACCAGGTGTGTGCTGAGTTTCCACGTAATGTTCATACCTGCACAACTCATTCACTCATTGAACCAGCCCATCGCAGGGCACACGTACACACATCATTCGCTAACACCATGTGAAGAGGAGCACTTCACTGTGTCCAGATTTTCTATAGCTACATATAACAAAAGAAAGGTACACTGTGACCTCCAAAAAAATTAACAATTTGCAGACAGAGAAGATCAGAACCAGGCGTCTAAGGAGTTCAGTGTCTCTTAAATCTCCCTTATAAAAACCTATTACACTTAATGATTATTAATATTATTCCTAATGCCTGAGACATTGTTTTGGGATATATTTAAAGACATTGTGAAGTTGTACATGCAGGGTATGGTAGGGCAAATCCAAACCCAGAGTCCCCAGACTTTGTGTTTTAGATTTACCTTTATTTTACCATTAGCAGCGTCACATATGAGGTTCAAAAGAAACAAAGAGGTTCACCCCAGCTGATAAAATGGTTATTTGTGTTGTAGATATCGTGACCCCTGGGAAGGTTTTACACTAGATGTGTGTTTTTGATTGCATTCAGCCGCAAGAGCTTTCGTGAGGTAAGACACTAATGCTGGGTGATTACTTCTGGATCAGAAAAACACACCAACTCATCCCAAAGGTATGTGTGTGAGCAATGGGTGCACCTTAAAGCTCCTGAGTTCATTAATTAGAGGGCATACTTTTGGACACTTCGTGCATTTTTATCAGTATATGCACTTCCCAACCATTGCTAGTGCAATGCTTCTGCCAGAGCTTATGAATCAGTTTTTCTATATGAATGTATTGCAATGTAGCGTACTGCAATAACAACGTCTGCATCCTAGACTAAACAGTACAAAGCAGTTCTCACTCTTGGTGCTCTGGGTGTGTATGTGTGTCTGTGAGTGAAATAGAAAGAGCGGTCGCAGTTCTTTTCTGATGTATGCTTGGTGGGAGTATGAGGAAGTAGTGATGTGTTCACAGCTTGCCGGAGTTTGATGAACTTCACTGAAGCAGTTACAGTTTGGTTTAAAGGGTTTGCTCAGGATGGAGATGTGCTGACAGGGAATCTGTTGGATCTCACATGCACGCACGCACACTGTTCTGTCAACAGGGGGAACCCAAAGGTGTGAGGAAAAGGACAGTCTAAAAAGGACCACCTAATTCCTGGCACGATGGTAAAGGCACCTCTATATCTCACTGCTTTTGACTCTCTGCCCAGTCCAGGCTGGACTGTTGTATTGTTGTAGTTTTCACACCTGTGAGATGCTCCTTTACTTGTTTTTTGGGGCTAAAAGTGGTCTTGAATGCTTATTAAACCCTTTTAACTCTCAAGAACTGGAATTCCATTTTTGGTCTTACTTCTGCAGAACTTACCTGCTGATTTCATGGTCCTTACTGAATAGTTCATAGATAGCAACCTCTAAGGATTAAGTGATAATAAGTCTGCAGTTTGAGGGGTTAATATGCTCTATAGCTACACATTACTTGCTCAGTACATCTACCTGTAACTCAGCAGTCTGATGGCAGTTATCTTTCAAGATGATCTTAGACTTAGTCACAGTTTTGGTGTAAGTGACGTGTACAAGTGCAGTGATGGTATCAAAGAGAATCTCAGGATCCTGAGCACATCTGAAACCTTCCTATGACGCTGTTAAGGTGAGTTCTGCATGTAAAACAAGACTTCATTCACATACTTCCGAGGTATCAGGAAGCAATGAAATAAACAAAAAACAGAAGTTTTAAACCTGTGGCTGACTGCAATTCCTTAAATGGAAGAGGCACGAAATTTCTTTCCTGCTTCTAGTTCTGTACAGGAAGTGATAGAGCTGGAGACCTGTGATGGGTCATCAAAGCACATAGATTAAGAGGCATACAATTTTATAGATCAGCGATTCAGCTTAAGGCTTTTGTCAAGAAGGTCCTGTAACCCTTTGTTTTGAAGTCATAGCTTCCTACAAACAACAGTGATGTCCACTAGAGTTCAACTCACTGAGTAACTTAAGGGGTTGTCAGGTCTTGCCAATAAAGATTCTAGTCAGCTTGCCTGTTGCATTAATATGCGGTAAGGCTTTACAAAAGGAGGGAGTCCCCCATGTCATGAAGGAAAATAGTGGTACAGACAAAGGGTTTGGTTTGGTTTGGTTTTGTTTTAGGGTCTGCTTAGGGTGTCTTGGTCTATACCACATTTAGGTCGAGTTGCATTAGAGTTGGGACAAGGTTTTGTGTCTGTTATATTTTAATGGTATGGTAAAGCATGGTATGTCCTGGCTTTGGGCCTTGTCTGGGTAGGGTTAAAGAAGAGTTTTGGGAAAAGTTTTGATCAGTTTTGAAAAGGGTTCATCCTGGATAGGTAGCAATTACAGCTGAATTCGTCATGGGTTTGAATGTTTTTTGGTTAAAGTAGGATTGGTCCTGGTTTGGGGTTTGGTTAAGGCTTAAGCAGACTTTGTCCTCAGTTTAGCCTGTGTTTAGTGAGAGGATGTTAAATAGATTTGTTCCCAGGCTTGGGCTGGGCATCTGAGAGAAGGAAGAGTAGGGGTGGTGTCTGAAGAGGATGTGTGCATGCGTGCACATGAGGAGCCTCAAGGTTCGAGAGGGATTTACGCAACATTGCCCTGGTAGCATGCAGGGGGAAGCTAAAATGTGTGTCAGAGGGGCTTGTGGTTTTGATCTTGACACTTCCTCACCACATCTGTGTTACAGGAGCTCAGCCCCTGCACAACATTAGCAGACACACAGCCACTACCACTGACCTACGGCATGTACACTATGGACCAAAGGGGGCAATTTATTAACGTGTCAGAAGTGTCAGAATACTAAAGTGTCAAGACAGTGTGTTTGGATTATCTTTTTCGAATCCCTGTGTCAGGAAAACTTTATTCTCTCTTCTCAGCTGCTGCAGATTTTTTAGCCTTCTTCCATGATATCACAACAGTCAATCAGAGTTGTTGAACAGACTGCTCATTTAACCACTGATTAGATTATATAGTATAGTATTAAGTATTTAAGGTTCCGCTTTAAAGACAAACACAGTCTGAACAAAGACTACTTCTTAGCTTTACATTTACGGCATTTAGCAGACATTACTATCCAAAGCGACTTCCACTCCCTAACTACAGGGGACAATCTCCAATCTACAGGGGACAATCTCCCTGGAGGGTTAAGGGTCTTGCTCAGGAACCCAGTGGTGGTGGTGCTAAAGGTAGGATTTGAACCCATGACCTCTTGGTTCAGAGGCGAGTATCCTAACCACTAGGTCACCACCACCACAGCTCTTTACTGTTTTAGTGCCAACTGTATTAAGTTATTGCAAATACACTAGATGTAGTCATCATTTTTCTTTTGACACCAGAACATTTAGTGGTTATATACACTTTTCACAAAACGTGCATCATAAGGTTGTGGATGAACTTTTGACTCACTCGTTCACAAACCTCAGACACAAGACACACACTCACTCATTCTCCCTTCTAAATTGGAAAATGTGCATGTGTGTGTGTTTGTGTCTTCCAAAATGTACATGTGCTTACGTCATCAGTAAGGAAAGATGATGGTGTAAGCACAGGTAAAGAAATCTATGTCATTATTTTTGACAGTTTCACTATTAGCTGAAATGACATCATGTTTAGTTGCTTATGGCACCTTCAGGTGATGAGAGTTTAACAAGCATTTAGGATATTTAACAAACTCACATCCTGTGCTCAGTGTGTAAAAAATATAAGGGCTGCAACACTGACCTTGTAGAATGAAATACACGTGCATGATGTGCTGTGTGTGACACTTTTCTTTTCGCTGGGTCTTTTCAAGTTTTACTTCTACATGGTTTGCAGAACTGCGTGTGAATACATTGTGTCAGGTGGATGGTTTTCAGACTGCACAGATCCACCGTTCCCACGTGCTGATGACCCAGCACTGCACAAGCCCACAGATGTGCAAAGCGCAAAGTGCTTGTAACTTACTGTGCCAAAATACAGCAAGGTCATACATAAATGTTCCATTGCAAGTACATTTCTGCAGCTTGAGCAGCCAAATATGGGCAAAGATAGAGCACATGAGGATAATATCAGAGCCACACACTGCTGCTGTGCACAGTTTTCTGCTCATGCTTTTGACACCTATGAGGTAATATATTTCTGTCTTCCTGTTTAGGTCGCAGCGTGGTCTCTCATACATCAGAACTTGTATAGATGTCCTGTTGTTTTCTTTCTCTGCACATAATATGTACATTAACCCTTGGGGGTCCAGAGTCAGTTTTTGTATTTCCCCAGGTTTTGAAGTTTTGCAGATCTCCCACCACAAAACACAACCTACAGAAAATGTGTTCCCCACATAGTATAGAGTTCCAAACTGAATACCATCTCAGTAAATAGTATGTAATTTAATAGTACACCAGTATAAAGCACATTTTGTAATGTAGTGTGGAAACTCTGAAAGTGTGTGGTTTGGGATGCAGACTAAGAATCAAAAGTGTAAACTTTCAGTCACACATGAACACACTACAGCACACAGTGTGAAAAAGTTCACTGAATTTAAAGCATTCACCAAGTGAAGTAGTGGCATCCAGCAATGTAGCACCTGGGGAGCAGTGTATGGGGGCAGTGCTTTGCTCAAGTTTACCTCAGTGGTGCCTTTGGCAATCCTGGGATTCGAACCCACAGCTTTCCGATCACAGTGGCAACTCCCTAACCTCTAGGCCACCAGAGAGATCTTCACTGCACTAACAGAGTTTTTATAATGAGAATAAATGTCTGAAGACAACTTCAGCTAAACTTTTGCTTTTTAAAGTGATCAATAACATAGCAAGAGAAACACCATCACTAGTTACTGGAACTCCTGTTATCTTGCAAAAGAAAATATTTATTTCTACCACAAATAATGTGACACACATACAATGATACAAGTTTTATTGTAGTTTGTTTGGACGATTTTTTTTTTTGCTGTCTGTCCCACAACAGCACGTCGTCTCCTTCTGCTTTGAGATCAATTTCAAATTTCACATTCATTCTGCTTGTAAATAATTGTGAATAACATTGATTATCTTGTTACAGTATATAAGCCAGCAAGTGAACAGTCAGTTCTTGAAGCTGATGTGTTTAAAGCAAGAAAATTAGGCCAGTGTAAGGATCTGAGTGACTTTTACAAGGGCCAAATTGTGATTCTGAGTCAGATCATCTCCAAAATGGGAGGAATTATGGGGTGTTCTTAGTATGCAGTGGTTAGCGTCTACCAAAAGTGATCCAAAGAGGACAACCGGTGACAGGTCATGGGCACCCATGGCTCATTGATCTGTGTGTGGAGCAAAGTCTAGCCTGTCTGGTCCAGTCCCACAGAAAAGCTACTGTAGCACTAAAATTGAAAAAAATTTTAATATTGTTTATGCTGTTTATGAAGTGTCATAACACGAAATGCATCACAGCTTGCTGTATATGTTCTCATGATGACCCCTCTCTACCACCATAAACACCTACAAAGACAATGTAAAAAGGGGGTCTGGTGCGACGAATCACATTTTCTCTACATCGTGTGGACGCTTTTTCCATTTTGGGAATTTGACCTAATAAGATGAAGTCAGACCTGTGCACAGATATTTTGGAGGGCAGGGGGTTCAATCTGAATGTGAATTTAAAGGATAAGGCATAAACTTTTATGAAGAGACATTAAGGCATGTAATGTTAGGAGTCAACTCTTTAAACAGGCATTTCTTTAAAAGCTTCACAAAGCCCAGAAAAACATTGTGTTCTCTCAACAATAACATAAAACTTGCTTCAGCAAGTTATTAGCACCCCTTGCTGCTAACATGTTTGGTCAATGTTCAAAACAACCACAACACGGAATGTATTGCTTTCTTTAAGACCCAGTATTGGTGCTTTATGCTGCAGGGATGCCCCTCTAGATCATCAACCTATTTCAGTGCACCAGAGGTAGCACAGGAGTGATGAAGCTTGTAGACACCAAGCCAAACCACAAGTTGTGAAATGGATGTTGAATAATGATGGTGGTCATGTAAAATACAATTATTATACACACTGACCATGAGGGCACTCCGAGTCTGAGGCCAAAAGGGCAGCTCAAGACCCCCTGTCTTCCTTTGCACATGCCTGAATGAAAAGGATCCAGAAGTAATCAGACCACACTAATGCTTTTGTGGGTGAATGCAATCAAATCCTCACAACAATGTTCCAATGCTCAGTGAAAGGTGCTTCTTAGGAGAGTCATAACTTCAGCAACGGAAGAACAAACTACCCTTTTAATATTGTTGATTTCAGAAGAAACACTAGATTGGCAGGTGTGTACAATCATTTCGCTGGTACATAGTGCATCTATGTACCAGCGATTAACCTCATAATGTCAATATGGGACCAAGCGTTCGATCCAGTATATTAATAATGTACATAATTGAGCTAATTCATGCCTGCAGTGATGGCAATTATTGCTCAATCAGTTGAGTATGTGGGGAGCAAAAGCTCTGACATGCTTCAGACCTCTGTGGGTGCCCTCATTCTTTGTCAGTAAATCTCAGAATGAATCATACTGCATGATTTTAAACCACACCCTTAGAAGGGGGTCCGCAAAGGTACTTTAGTACAAGCAAAGGTTATTCAAAGAACCACTGAATGTCTAAATGGTTCCTTTAATTGTTCTTATCTATGATGGAGAACCTGTTGCATACGGTTCTTTAAAGTTCCATATGTATACCCAAACGGGGTTTCAGCTCTTTTGACAATTTGTAGAACCTTTCTTTGGTGCAACACAGAAGTCTTGCTAAGAGGGCACAACATGGTTCACATATTAGACACGCATTTTCATAAATAATAATAATAAAAAAAATCTTCACATGGTAAATTACAATGCCTAATAGAATGAATATATATATATTTTTTTTTAAATCTAATTGTATCTCCATTTCATTTTTTCACATAATTTGAAGATGTCAGAAGCTGTTTATGTTGTGTCAATATTTCATGATAAAGAGACCAATTGAAATGGTTCAAAATGACTTTGAATAAGATCTTGTTACATTAACTTACATTGAAAGTTAAGAAAGTGTTTGGAGATATGAGGTGTGTGCCAACAGAGATGATGTACAAGGTTATTATAGGTCCTGGTTGTACTGTCTAGGCTCGGCCGGTTTCTGTCTCTACTCCTTTCTTGTGTCTTACCATAGCTTTGCCCCCTTGAAATGTCTCTTACTTAGTTTGCAGCTTCTCTTGTTCACTAGTGTTCCCTGGTGTTTCCGTTAAGTGTTCAGTGTATATGTAGTCCTTTTGTCCCCTCTTGTCCCTCAATGGCATTTATGTTGCATCTAGTGACCACATCCACCATGCCTGTGAGGTCATAACTTTACTTCAAGTTTAATTCATCCTAGTCTTAATAAGATCAGTATCAGATTCTAAATAAAAATTACATATTTTCAAAATTAAAGTACATTTTTTAATGCAGGGGCTTCCAAACAAAAGCCTTTCCAACCCACTAAAATCTGCAAGCAATCATAACAACCTCTCAAATATTGCTCAACTGTGTAATCACTCAATGTAGTAAAAAAAAATACAAAATCTTTCACTTTCTAGACTTTTAGCCATGATAGATGAATTCCATGTAACCCAAAATGCAAACATTTTACGCTCACATGCACTGAAAACCTGCTAGCTGTGTCTGTTCCATCACACAGGTATTTTGTCAGACCACCTAACAACCTAGATATGTTTTATTTTTGCAAGCAATTATCATAAATAATAAAATAATTGAATTAGTGTTTAGTTGAATGACTATTGATATAATACTAAAGCTTTGCGATAAAGAAAACAACAGGGGCCAACGTCCCAGTAGTATCATCATCATAGCCTACGGGGGGCCATTCCCCACCAGTCAAAAACTACTGTTCTAAAGTAATGAATCTCACTCTTTACTCTTTTATTAATACATTTTATTAAGACATACCTTTATTAATACTTTACTTCTTATTAATACATTCACTTGGCCCTAATAATTTTACATATACAGTAATCATTTATACATTGTGGATTTAAATAGAACAAACTATTCATCAGAAGTTAGTTTTATTTTATACATTTTCTTAAATAAGTCACGTGACCTTCTGTAATTATTTATTTACATTTTCTCCACTCTTGAAATATGATCAGTTCTGGATAGTCATTTTGTATCATTCGCGATGCTTCTTGGTTTCTTGGTCAGTTTTAGAAAAATCAAAGACTCCATTCTGGACACATTTACCATTTCCTTATTTCCTTAAAGCGAAAGTGACATACTGAGCTATATTCAGTTTTTCCATGAAGTGAACGGTGATTTCATTTCAGAGGTACTGTCAGATGATGCCTTTTATTTAAATTCGTGTCACAAGTGAAAGCAAGACCCTGAAGTGCTGCTGACTGTACTGACAACAACTGATAGCATCTAATGCTGCCTTTGGCTATATATCTGGCCTCTGTTTCCTGTGTTGATGACCACAGTCAGTCGCATTTAGGTGCATTTATAGACAAGCAACAGAGCATTTTGTTTACTTTTCCTTTGCTCTATATCAATATGGAGAAAAAGAAGTCAGATTTTATTGCATGTTAATCAGACAACTGGACATTTACTTAATGTGTAGGTTGATATATGCATCGCACTCTGGACGATGACAAGAAATAGAAAACAAAATACATCCATGAAATAAAAATCCTTTTTTGACACATCTTAGCATTTGCGTTACATGTTAATACTCATTTTCCCAAGCAGATTTGTAACTGAGGCTCAAAAACAAAACCTAAATACAACAGTCTCAGTTCAGTATTTTGCAGCCTCTTCTTTGTTTACACCCGCTAGTGGCTAGCTGTGGCTGAAAATACATCCGTCTCAGATAAAAGAGGAACCAGATCCTGCGGACCTTGCCTTTGTCCACTTCTCACTGTCCATTTCTTCAGACGACTGTCACAGCAGTCTCATTCAGTTTTCTCCTTTTCTTTTCTTAGCAGAGGCCAGCGGTGACCACTGTACATGGTTTCATGAGTTTGCGGCTATGCCCCAGTGTTATAAGGCAATTGTTTTCATGCTTTTTAAAAGTGAGTTCAAGTAATAAGAGTTTAAAGTGACTTTTAATTTCTACAGTTCATGGTAACACTTTACAGTAAGACTACCATTATAAAGGGTTTATACATGATTTATAATCAGATTGTTAGATTGTAGTCTCCTTGTAAAGTGGTACCCAGTTCATTTCATAGGAGTTGTTTTGTTCATTTCTCCATCCTATAGTGTTACGTAAGAACAGACATTTGGTTATTGCCAAATTTACAGTCTTAACGACTGGTTTATCAACATGAAACGTGATGAGATGGTATGACCAATAAATATGCTGTTTAAAAAATGTTGTGATTGTTCTCTATGTGCCAGTATGCATGAACAATCAAGAATTTGCTACTCATACATGTTGTGTTACCTAATGCAGCAAAACAGAGGGTCCTCAGACAGCAGGTGCACAATAGAGCACACACGAGATACACATTAGAAATCCAGGGGTGTGAGGAAAAAACTGGATTAAAAAAGTAATTTTTAAAAGTACAATAAATATTGTAATTTTATAAAAGTAAAAGGTAAGTAAACAGAAAGTTACTAGAGAAATTGTTGCCATTACTGTAGGCTAAATTTTGTTACAGTGTAATACTGAGGGCTGGGGCTGGGACTGGGATCCTACAGCAGCATAAAAGGGCACAAAACTTCGGTTTACAGCTCAAATCAACCGTATCTTTTTTTTCCTCATCTACAGTGATCATAACCATAATTCTTCATATGCCGAGCACTAGAATTATGAACGCTTTATTGTTGTATAAGGACCTTATGGTGGTCAGAGCTCAGCTAAAGATAGAAAAAATTAAAAATGCAATAAAAATGAAATAAAATGTAAAAAGTATGTACACATTCTAAATATGTGCTATATGTAGAGTGTCAGGTAAGTCTTTTAACCACCTCTAACTCTCCAGGTGGTTTTCAGTCTCTGTACATGTATGCTTCAAGTGCACTTCACTTCACTTCATGTCAAAGCAACCTGCCTCTGTGTCTGTTGTCCTACAGGCCAGTAAGTACCACTGGCAGAGTCAGAATGTCAAGCAGAGTGGGGTGGACGACATGGTGCTCTTGTCTAAGATCACCGAAGACGCCATCGTGGAAAACCTCAAGAAGAGATACATGGACGACTACATCTTCGTATCCTTTTTTTCCAAGTAATATCTGCCTCAGAAAGACACCATAAGCATAACTTTAGTATTAAACATATTTTTCTTAAGCCTGTAACAAGCAGTGTACAAGTTAACCCCTTAAACATCATATAAATAATAATTATTCAGACATTCAGTTTAATCTTAAGGCTTAGTATTCAGTATCTGCTATAAGTTCACTGGTAAGAATTATCCAGTCACTAATGTGAATTATTCAGTAACAAATTGAAATTGATCAGTTCCAGATATGACTTATTCGGTAACTGCTATGACTTATTCAGTAACTGCTATGAATTATTCAGGAACTGCTGCTATGAATTATTCAGTAACTGCTATGAATTATTCAGTAACTGCTACGAACTGATCAGTAACTGCTACAAATTGTTCAGTAACTGCTATGAATTATTCAGTGACTGCTATGAATTATTCAGTAACTGCTACGAACTGATCAGTAACTGCTATGAATTATTCAGTAACTGCTACGAGTTATTCAGTAACTACAGTGATGCAATGATCATAAACTAATTTGTAAGTGAGAGTAAGAAAATGCATGCCATTCAAAACGTAAGATATTGAAAATATGTTTTAAAGGAAGTTTAATCCAGGTAATTTTAGGCCAGTTCTATTGGTCCAATCACCATTAAATGTTCATGCTACGTAATCGGTAGCTGGAGGTTGTAAATAATGTGAAAAACACAAAATGAAGCGTTTTAAGGGGTTAAAACGCTTCAAGGGGTTAAAAGAAATTCAGGGTATTATAATACTCAGGTATACAACATCCTTATTTAAGAGGCATAATACATAAGCCACGTGAGCATTTCCAACCAAATGACCCTTTTTCACTTCCTGTGGGGTATAGGAGCTTAATGTCAGCTGTTAGAGAGAGTGCTAAAAAGTATACTTGGCTTCAACATCTTCAGTAGTTGCCGGCGTTAAAGTGGATTCACAGCTGTGATATATCAAGATGATTTTTCTGTTAAAGGGCATATAGATATCAGTCTTAGACTGATGAGAGATGATCTGGAGTCAGCTGTTTGTATTGTCTGATGTAGCAAATGGAGTCATCCAAGATCAGTCCTCTTACACGAATATGAATGTTAAACCATTAATCTCTATGTCCTTTGGTCCATTTATACATTTGATCACTTACAAAGGTGCCTGTACGTTTTGTCTTGGGTGGCCAAATCGTATTACTTGTGGTGGGCTGAGGGCCAAAAGGACAAACAGTCATTTATTGGTTTTATGGTTTTTGCATATTTGCCAGTATGTGCACATGTTCTTTATAGTGTAATGGTTTCCTAACATGAGGCCCATTACCTTTTTTTGGCATATAAGAATGTCAGCTAATGTCAGTCTTGTGGGCTTTGTCTGGTTGGCTGCCTGGTTTTATTCTGACTATGCAAGTCTGTTTTCAATACAAACATTAGGCATTATGTAAAAAACACTTCTGCAGCATTAGAGAACATCTCATCTAAAAATAAAAAATACATCTCTCACTGGCTTAGGGAGTAGAGGCTAAGGCATGGTGGGCCAATTAAAATGTCTGGGTGGGCCTCACTTTGGACAGTCCTGCTTTAGATCAATGAGAACAAGCCTTAAGGTTCTTGAACATCAAGTGGTTAAATATGGAGTGGTGAGCGGAGGTAGAAGGTTTATAATTCCTCAGGCATATTTGATAGTATTTCTTTAGTATTAAAGAAAGATATCAGGGACATACATTTGCTTGTTTAAGAGAGAGACATTTGATAAACAGTTATGACATTTTGGTATTGCTCTTACTGTAAAAATATAGGGGTCCTTGCATTGGATTGGATTATGTGTCGTGTTATTTAGCTGACATTCTCGTTAACACACACATACACACACACACACACACACGCTACGCCATGCGGATCAGGAGGAATGAACGGTTCCGCTTTTCTGCCCGTGGTATGGCTCAACATCCAGCGCATAGCAACCCACACTTCCTTGTTTCTCGCTACACATATCCGTTAGTGTTTGCTACAGAGTTGTAAGGGCCTTTCCGGAGGCCTAGTTGTCCTCTAAGTTACAACTACAAATGAACAAAAATTACGGGTTTAGTGAACACAAAGGGAACCGAACTGAATCACTGAAGCACTGACCTGAACTGAATGTATGTCCTTAACTCTAACCTGTAGACTTACATTGGCTCCGTGTTGATCTCAGTGAATCCATTCAAACAGATGCCTTATTTTACAGACCGTGAGATTGAGCTTTACCAAGGAGCTGTAAGTCTCTCACTCATCACATGACTACAGTATATTCACCATTACTCACCATACATACTACACTTCTGTTTTACAGTCTTACAGAGCTGTAATACGACTTTATCAAGCAAGAACTCCAAATTCTGTTCTAGTCTTGATAAAGATTCGCTTTCTGTCTTTATGCAATACACTTGTATGATGCAAAGTAAATTAGTGTAAGTGTAAATTATTAGTGTAAATTCTTAGGTGTTGAAAATAATCAATACTGAGTTTTCCAAATTGTCTTTATTATATGAATTATTATTGTTTCCATTTGTCTGAAGACTCCGCTTGGGCTCATTCACTCTCTGTCTCCTCTCTCTCTCTCTCCTTCTCTCTGCTGCTCTTTCTCTCTCTCTCTCCTTCTCTGTCTTTGTTTCTTTCTGTCTCTCTCTGTCTTAATTTCTCTCTCTCTCACTCTCTCTCTCACTCTCTCTCTCTGTCCACAGGCGCAGTATGAGAATCCTCCACACATCTATGCCTTAACAGACAACATGTACAGGAACATGATGATTGACAGTGAGAATCAGTGTGTCATCATCAGGTGACCCTTATTGCTTATTTACTAACACTTAATTTACCTCATTAGCTAATTACTTTTCAGAGCAATAGAAAAGGAAATCTATTGGGCTTTAACGGTGTGTGTTCAACATGGCTTTTATCTTTCCCTGCGTTTGATTTATATACACTGACAAAAATAGCTTGTGAATAAAATATGGTACATCAACACAATGTCTTTCAGTTTTACTCCTTTTGATAATAATCTTTTGGAGCTGATGGAGCACATTTTCTTCATGTGCAACTCACTTAACACCTTCAAATCATGTAAATTCAAAGTGCCATTTTTCAGCATTTTACAGAGATGATGCCCATCAACAATAAAATCTGTGTTAGCTATAAGCTAATTTTCCTGCTTAGTCACAGTGTGTGGATGCTGCAACAAATAAAAAAACACATAATATATAATGTAAATAATTGAAATGGCCCTTCAGAAAAATATTTTTCTTATATTTAATGTTCTAATACAACAAAATACAACAAAACTGACTCTGTGTTTTAGCACATTTCCATGTGGATGCTCTATGTCCTGTGTTTATAAGAAGGGTACCTCATTCACTTTACCGGGCTTTCTCTTGGTTTCTCAGAAGTGTTGAGGAACTAAGACTATGCATCATTTCCTGTATGATTAGGAGAACTGCTAACCCTTCTGCTCACCACAGTTCTGTGCTGGCAGTCCAGAGTATAGGATGGTTTATCAGAGTTGCCACTGACCCTCGTCTTCTAAGAATGCTGCCTGGCAGGCTGCCAGGGAGTCATTTCTAGGTCAGGGGGGCAAAACCTACTCATTTAAAAATGCCTTTTCTCTCACTTCCTGCGACGCTTTTGAATGTCTGGTCTGTGTTTGTGCGTGATCATAAGTATTTGTATGGCCAAGAATGCACACAAAGCCAAATTCAGATGTTCTCTATTTATGGTCACTCTGAACGTTTAAATTATTATTTAAAACATTATAATTATTAAAACATCTTTATTGAAGCAGATTTTTCCCAAAAACTCTATTTTTGTCTCATCTGACCATAGAATCCAGTTCTGGTCAAACTAGCAAACTCCAGGCGCTTACGTAATTAGATGAAAGAAGAGGCTTTCTCCTGGCGCACTTTCTAGAAAGTTTGTTGGCATGGAGGTGGTGGCTAGATTTTTTTTGAGACTTGGTGACCCTAAAATACTACCAACCTCCTCAAATCCCCAACCTTGAGAAAATTTAGCCTCTTTAACCATCCTTGTCACTGTGTGTGAGGGTCAGATAAACCATCCAGGCATTTTCACTACGGTTCTGGTTGTTTTTAAATTAGATATTGGTATCCTAACAGTGCACACAGGCATTTTGTCCAGCGTTGCTTTTTAAGGCCCTTGCTTAGTTTATAAAGGTCAACACATGTATCTCATTTCATTAGTGTACCTTCTAATCTTTCTCATGTTCATGAATGACTAAGGCTGTGACTGAAATGAATCCTCATTCTTTCATTAGCATTGGGCTACATGGGGTGAACTAGTTGTTTGAACGTTGGTTGCTTGGTTAAGGCTGCAGTCTGTTTCTTATTTGATATTGTTGATGTTTGATGGCTTTTCATTCCTGGTTCATGGTTCCTGCAACCTACAGTTACAGTTACAGCAGCCAATAAATGTGTCAGGGCCTTCGATTTAACTCTACAGAGCTTTTGTTTTTGCAGTTCAACCAGAGAGTAAAGAGAGAGTTTCATTTTCAATGGGTCATCATTAGCATTAGCTAACATTCCTGGCTCTTCTGGAACTTTGGTATACGACCAGCAAGCGATCATTCATTATGTAATGATCGGACACTAAGTCAAAAATGATATAGTGATCCATTTCAGTGATACTGGAAGTGAATTTAGCCTCTGTGTCACCTCATATTTATGTCCTAGTGAAACACCAAAAAAAAAGAAGGCATTTATGACCGCACAACATCAAAAAAAGAAGTCATTTAAGTCTTTTTTAAGTGGTTAAAAAAGTTCAGTCGAATTGGGAATACGTTTTGGTCATACGAATTTCAAGAGGTGCCAATAACTGTGGCAGATGCAGGTTTGTTGAGAAATATTTTTGATACGGGTTTTTGTTTTCTTTTACTTTAAATTAAAGGTTCTATTTTTTCATGACATTTTTTGCTGATAATTATGGTAGTGACTGTATAACTCATATGGGGCTCATGTATGACAGTATTTAGTGGCATTCTATTAAAACGATGTGTGTGTGTGTGTGTGTGTGTGTGTGTGTGTGTGTGTGTGTGTGTAGTGGAGAAAGTGGAGCAGGAAAGACAGTAGCTGCTAAATACATCATGGGCTACATCTCCAAAGTGTCTGGTGGTGGAGCCAAAGTTCAGGTACTGAGAATTTTCCTAAGCCGAACTCTATAATGCCATTCCCTGTTTTATTCCAGCTCCCTACACATGTATATGCTGCTACAGCTCCGGCCAACCTGGTTCAGGTATGCAGGGAGCAAGAGAAACAAAAAACTGATAGGGTTTCTACCTGGTAAACGTCTATCACAAACATAAACAACTGATTCATCAAATCATCAAATCAGCAGATTATAGTCAAAAATAATCTGTCACACACACACACACACACACACACACACATTTAAATTAGGTCAGGGATCACTAGCAACATGAAATATACATTTATGGGTTAAGTAGACACCAAATCATTGCTGCCAGAAACAAATCCTTGTATTTTAATTTTCAATCATTTTTACATTTTAATGCTCTTACATTTGCATAAACTGAAATTTAACAATAGTGTTTCTTATTCAGTAAAGTTATTGGAGCTTTTGCTCCAACAGCTACAATATACAGTACACAGAAAGAAGGCTCTGGTCTCTCATGTGTATGTGTTTTTGCTTTTGTTGTCTCTTAGCATGTAAAAGACATTATCCTGCAGTCTAACCCCCTGCTGGAGGCCTTTGGCAACGCTAAGACTGTCCGTAACAACAACTCCAGCCGCTTTGTAAGTCTCACACTCTCAACTGTTCCTCCACACATTTAAAGTGATAGTCCAGAGAAAAATTACATTTACACATTTTCCTCCTTTACCCAACATGTGATGATTAAGGCAAGCCACACATGTCTTAGCTGATCAACTACACTTGAGATAAAAGTGATTTTTGGCTAAACTATTTCATGAAAACCACTGTCAGCTTCCTCAGGACTGTGTGTTTCAATGGCCAGTTCCAGCAGTCTCCCCTTGATTGACAGGGCAAGTACTTCGAGATCCAGTTCAGCAGAGGAGGAGAACCGGATGGAGGCAAAATTTCCAACTTCCTTTTGGAGAAGTCTCGAGTTGTGAGCCAGAATGAGAACGAGAGGAACTTCCACATTTTCTACCAGGTCAGAGGGCGAGAGAGAGACATAGACAGGATGAGAACAGATGGAGGAGAGAAAGTGAAAAGGGGATTTTTACTCTATGCAAAAAATAAACCCACGGCATTTAAACAGCTCGCAAACGGATGTCAGCAGGGTCAAATGGCTTACAGTGTACTTCACTTAAATGCGCTGCAGAAAATAGAGACAGGCCTCATCGCATTCTACCAAGAACATAAGAGAAAACAAAAGTGGGAAGGAAAGGAAGAAAGATAAGTATCAGAGAGAGCCAGTCAGTTGGCGTGTGTGTAGGTGCGTGTGTGGGTTTTAGTCTGACACCAGTGATTATCTATGGTTTTCCAGCTACTCATATTTTGTTTTTAACTCATAGTACTATTTTCATCCAGACCAGTTTTCTTCATCATAAGCTTTTCATCATAAGCTTTGTTCGCTCATTAGAAACATTTTTTCTTGTCTCCCATACAACTTTTACCAGTCTGTCAGCTTGTTCACTCTGTAAAGGGTGATTTTCTAACATTTTCTAAAGCAAATTAGTCATCACAGAGAATATTTATTATCATTTTACTATTATATGCAAAAACACAAAAGCAAATGGTTGTATCAGTGTTATGGACATCAAGACCCCTGGTTCCCATCACCACCACTGTGAAGAATTTTGAGCACCTTCTAGAACAGTGTGAACATTCTAGAGCAATGTGAATAGAGCTGAACATTTTAAAACAGTGTGAACACAGCTGAAGATTCTAGAACAATGTAAACAGAGCTGAAAGTCCAATAACACTGTGCATGGGGGAACATTCTAGAACAAGGCAAAATCATTCTACAACAGTGTGAATAGGGGTGAACATTCTAGATTATAGAACGATATGATTAGGATATACATTCTGGAACACTGTAAATGGAGGAGAACATTCTAGAACAGTGTAAATGGGTAGAAGATTATAAATGAAGAGAGTATTCTGAATATAGGGATTAAAACATTCTAGATACATTCCGTTTGTTGATGTGTGCTAGGTCTGTGTTCTGTGTCCTTTATTTGGTTGAAAATGATTCTGATTAAGTGCCCTTTCTTTTTGGTACCAGCTGATTGAGGGATCATCAACACAGCAGAAAGAAGCTCTGGGAATCATGACTCCTGACTACTACAACTACTTGAATCAGTCCGGCACCTACAAAGTGGACGGCACCAACGACAGCAGCGACTTTCAAGAGACAATGGTGTGGCATCTATATTGCTTATTTGCATATTGCTCCATGCTGCTTGACTGTGTAATAATAAGTATAAATTAGTATAAACTATAATTTACTCATTTGGGCGGCTGGTGACCTGGTGGTTAGGGAGTTGCCCTTGTGATCGGAAGGTTTTGGGTTCGAATCCCAGGACTTCCAGTGGCACCACTGAGGTACCCTTGAGCAAGGTACTGTCCCCACACACTGCTCTCCTGGCGCCATTGTCGGCAGCCCTCTGCTTCACTCAGGTGAGTGGGTTAAATGCAGAGGGCTCAAGTAAGTTCCTCCAGGACCAATATAGTACATAAAATTTTAAAACATAATTTAAAAATGTTAATAATGAACTAGAAGTTACGTTTTTGTGTGAATTTCTTTTCTTATATTCATAGACTAACATTTTTTTTAAAAATCCCAATTCATTTCAATTTTTAAACAAATGTAACATATGTTGCAATTCATTAAATTTCACATATATTCTTGGTTGATGATGTTACTGATCCTGAAATGACTGTAAAAGAATGATTGTGCATTGCAGGAAGCCATGCAGGTGATTGGCATCCCGGGAGACTGTCAGATGCAGGCCCTGCATATTGTAGCGGGAATTTTACACCTGGGCAACATCAGCTTCATTGAGGCTGGCAACTACGGCCAGGTGGAGAGCACAGACTGTGAGTGGGAAATTCCAGTGCTGGTGTTTCACTGATCTGTCCTACCAAAACAACCTGTACTGGTCTGCATCATAGCTGTCATTTATGCTTGGGACGCTTGCAACATATCTAGTCTGGATGAATACAGTATTATACAGTATCTGTCATAATACTGTATTCATCCAGACTAGTACTGTAGCAATTGTCGACTGCACTAAATGTTGTCTTCTTGTCTTGTCCAGTTGTTTTGTTGCTCTTGCATTTTTCTTGTACTCTCTCTTGTTGTGTCTGCACTTGTGGTCTGTTGGTGTTTCTGCTTCTGTTCTTGTGAGGCACCATGGTCCTAGAGGCACGTTGTTTCGTTTCACTGCGCATATATGGTGAAAGGACAATAAAATCTACTTGACTTGGTATCTAGACCACTTTTTGACGAGATCCATTTCGTTACCACCACTTATGGAAAGATCGTTAAATTTTATTTACCCCCAAAAAGACGATGAGTAGTTCCCATAAAGCCCAGTATCCATCTGATGCACAAGTAAGTTGCAGCCTTGAACGGGACAATAAAGCCCAAGAGCAGCCCCTCCCCCAGCATGAGACTGAGGAGGAGCATGGTGATCAGAAAGAGTTTCTTTCTTTCTTATGTGCAAGCCCAGCATGCAGACACAAGCTCTCTCAGCTCTCTGGTTTCCTTAGTGTTGGTCAGACTGTCACTAGTTAAGCTGACCTAAAGCTGACCTCCCAACACCTCCCATATAAGGCTAATCAGTAATGAAAGGAGAAATTAGAAACACATTCACTGAAACCATAAGTCGTACAGGGACCTAAGAATAGGAGTGTGGTCAGGCTATTTCTGACTTCAGGTGGTATTTTTACTGTATAAGTAGCATTCTTTATCTATTTTTAACTGTTCCACGCACTAGTACATCCGCAGAATGTAAACGAAAATAATATTTTGATGTGTCATCCAAATATTTTGTTGTGGTCAGAAACTGACCAATGATAAATGGAGTACACTATATGGACAAAAGTATTGGGACGCCTGACCATTATACCAACAGGGACTTTAATGACGTTGTATTCAAATACATAGACTTTAATATGGTGTTGGTCCCTCCCTTGCAGCTGTAACAGCTTCCAGCTTCTCTTCTTGGAAGGCTTTTCACAGGATTTTGGAGAGTTTCTGTGGGAATTTGTGCCCTTTCATTCTGTAGAGCATTTATGAGGTCAAGCACTGATGTTGGACGAGAAGGCCTGGCTCACAATCTCCATTCCAGTTCATCCCAAAGGTGTTGGATGGGG
>JBBPCZ010000017.1:18549143-18562722 GCA_037974445.1 Brycinus macrolepidotus | reverse complement strand
TACTAAAGCACCGATGTACGTCGCTCTGGATAAGAGCGTCTGCTAAATGCCGTAAACGTAAACGTAAACGTAAATATGTGACATTTCAAAACAAAACACTACACCACAGCATGCCATCACAGGACAGAGATCTTATAAACCAGTGAAACTAAGTAATAAACAAAACACACGTGAAGGACCTTAAATAAAATACCATACTGATTTTAAACCTCCTCATATAAAATATTATACAGAATACAAACACCTAAACATACAAGGTGTCTACATTTTCAGCTCTTCCAAACTGAAATATTAACATTACATGGTTTCAGTGAAGGTTAGTAGATGACGACATACCAGTGTTAGAGTTTCAAACTTTCAATCACTGTTTCAAACATGTACTGCTTTGTTTCATCAATACTGTATTCAAACAGATACACCCTAAAGATCTGAAATGGTGCAGCAGTGCTTTTCACATTGCCAGATGGATTAAAGACGTGCAAAGCCGGGAAGCCCACAAAACTCAGCTGCTCTTTTAAAAAAAGAACTGACCGAGTCATATGAACCAAGCTGAATGCGAGAGAACATTCTACACACGTTCCAAACTCAGGTACATCACACCAAACCAATGTTCAAGTTTGTCTATACTTGTTGTTTTTGGTTGCACAACAACAACAACAAGCTGTGTTTTTTGTCACTTCTAAACTGTATGTTCCTACTCCTACTAGTTTTTAAAAGAATAATTACCAACACTGACTCATCAAACCAACACTTTGCTATAATTTGATGTTACTGGACCACAAACATATGTAAACTTAATGTAATTATAATCAGATATAATTCAGTTTGGTTCAACCTGCAATTCAAACAATTAATTTCTTTTTCCTTAAAATAAACGTAGTTTAGTAAAGTGATATGGAACAGACAGTTGACCCATTCTTCCCCAAGTCCTGGAGGTGTTGATAATGATCACTCCTGGGTTTAGTTTCCATTCTCCCTCGTGCGGTGGTGGAGACGTTCCAGGAGCACACTCCAGTTAATTACAAACCGCTGGCTTATTCACACAGACACACACAGCGCCTCGTAGGACACCCAACACAGACCAATTAACATGCACATACGCTCACATACATACACATCTGTGCTGGGCATATATCGCTATATGCCAGGACAAAAAAAAAGAGAGAAAGAAAAATAAACCCTCCACATCACACACATCTGTGTCTCTCACACGGTACACATACAGGCTAACTGGCTTATTTTGACTTCTAGAGCAACACATGCATTAAGCTATGATTCACTGATTTATCTGCCAGAATTTCAGACTCTTTGCGACACAGGATTTTGGTCACCGTTAAATGTGCTTGTGTCAAATTTTAAAAAATAAAAACTAGTACTCCAAACTGTTTATGAAGCACACAAAGCGTGCAACTGGCTGATGTTGAATGGTAATGAATGTAAGGAACTAATAATGTAGATAAATGCTTGGATTTTACCTAGCATTAGCAACAGCTGTATAAAATAGGAAAAATAAATCATAAGCTGGCTACATTTTCTCCAAGCTAACCTGCAATACAAACTGAGTACAGAACCAAACTAAGAAAAGGGTGAACATCAATCAATCAATATTTACTACAAGGTTTTATCCAGCATATGTCCCAGTACAGACTGAGGGGTGCCACATCCCATCACACACACATTTCCATCACAAGCATGTGCCACATTAACACCTCTGTATTGACATGCTCATTGGCCCATGCTGAGAACCATTAGCACTCTAGAGTGAATGGGTAAATGAGAATGGGTGCCTCTATGTTTCTGTGTGTGTGTGTGTGTGTGTGTGTGTGTGTGTGTGTGTGTGTGTCATTCAGCCACCCAGCTGGTGCTGGCAGCAGTTGTGTGTTGATGGTATGTAAATGCAGTTTGTCATGCTGGGCTTCCTGCCTCCATCCTAAATCCTCCATCTCGAGCCCCTCCCAGTACACACACAACCATACACAGTACAGTATACATTAGGGTATAGCATTCACTGCTTACAGAGTCTTATTTTTGTAACATTACTTATAAACATAAAATGTTAATATCAATATTGGAATATAGGCATGAACCTTCTTTGAAACACATACACTCACACACATGCATACACACACACATACACACACACACACACACACACACACATCTATGCCCATTCAAAATCAGTAGGACCTGTGTAGATTTCAGTTTTGAGAAACTACTATACCGCCACATCATCATCATCATCAGAATGGTATTAAAATGAGTTAATTCCTTAATGAAAGGGCACAAAATACATAAACCATATAGATAAATGCTTCAGATATATAACACTAACACACACACACACACACATACATACATCCACACATGCACACATATATATACATATACCCCCACATATCTACACACACATACATACATACATACATATACACACACACACACACACAGTTCATATAGAAAAAGAATCAAAACTGAAAAAACAGCTAGGCTGCACCATATAAAATGATTATAATCATAATCATGACAGTGCCACATCTCAAACATGATCAGTATTAAATAACCCTCTATAAAAAAAAGGGAAAGCATCTCTCACACGTCAACACCCTCCCCCCCCCCCCCGCCAAAAAAAACACAGCTTTGTCGGTGAGGCGAGTCACGCCCAACCCTGCAAACCTCTCCTAAATCAACAGATTTAAACCAAATATCACAGAATGGAGACTTACATTGCATCCTCGGAGACTGTGGCGACTGGTCTTTGGCGTTTCTGTGCGGATTAAAGTCTAGGATCCGGTCTTTTGGGGTATTTTGTGTTAGGAGCAGTATGAGCCGGCAGCCTCCTCCCGGTCTACAAGTGTGTAAGATCATTCATTTTCAAACTCAGAGCCCCTCCCCCTCCTCCTCCGAGACCACACCCTCCTCCACAGGCCCTCCCCTCCCGGACGAAACACTCTGTGCGATCTGACTGGCTGCAACCTCTCACACCACATACCTCATCGCCCATATATGGTCATGCTACCTCATTGAAGGCTCCACCCACACACACAGTCCTCCTCAGATGTATTATAGATAGGGGAGCTGTGGGGTTACTGCAGGGCAAGTCAGAGAAGATCACGCTGCATCAGGCGAGGCTGCAGCTGCACTGACTTCAGCATGAAGACAGCCTACAGCATTCAGAAGGCCACGTGTACATATACACACATTCTTCACACACCACATCTGCATCATCCTCCTGACCTGCATTTTAACAGGACTAAAGCAACGCTTTGGTAAAGTTTTGCATCCCTCCATGTGCTTCTTCAGCATTTGTAGTAAACACTATAAGCTCCTACTACTACAATTAACACAGCCTTAAGCATCACACATCCACCTCCAACCATGTGATAAGTCAGACTTACTCATGTGGTTTTTGACACTATTAAAGTTTACCTATGCACCTCTATTATATTGTAATGTGTTATATATAAAAATGAAGTAAAATACCCAACATAAACAGGCGTGAATTTTGGCCACTGGGGACCATTTTATACACTACAACAACAAAAGTATTGGAACATCTGTTTTTCAGGGTTTGCGCTAGGCCCCTTACTTCCAGTGAAGTGCAATCTTAATGCTTCAGCATACCAAGACATTTTGGACAACACCATGCTTCCAACTTTTGAGGACACAGTTTGGGGAAGAACTGGGGCACAGTCATGCACTGGGGCATGAAAGCTCTACAGAATGAATGGGCACAAATTCCCACAGAAACACTCCAAAATCTTGTGGAAAGCCTTCCAAGAAGAGTGAAAGTTGTTATAGCAGCAAAGGGGGGACCAACTCCATATTAAAGTCTATGTATTGGAATGGATTATCATTAAAGTTCACAGTTTGAGGAGAATGTGTGGTGAACTATTTATGGAGCTCACACACAAAGTTAAATGATGGAGGTTAAGCTTCCATTATTTGATAGCTCCATTAGCCTTGTAGCTCCAGCGCAAAACTACAGAAGCAAACTTCAGACATGAAGCATTCTTCAAGTGATCCGAGTACATTCTCAAACGTGACACAGATATAGAGGGCTAAATCAAGTTTAATTTTTGGATTCCGCCAAATTCTTACTGAGAATAGTAAACACTGTATTTTTGTTATTTTTAAAATAAAGGCTGCATAATTCAAGCTATAAGATGTAAAAGTCATATCGTTTGATTCAAGTGTTCTTTCTAGATAAACCTGACAAGTTAAAACGGTTCACAGGTATGGAGATAGGAAACAGACATCCTGAACTTTTAATGCAGCTTAAAGCTATTTCACAGAAAGATACTTCATGACATGATTGTGAATACAGAGTCTGATGTCTGAGATGTTTTTTTTTTTTCTGAGATAAGCTTAAGGCATTAAATGAATGGTTATAAAAATACATCTTTAAATTCTAGACAGAGAGGTACCTTAAAGGTGCTGTTAAGCCATTCAGACTTTAAAAAGTCTTTCTCTCTTTATTTTTAAAGATCTACCACTATTTAATCATTATTAGCATTACATTACAAAACACTTAAAGGTTCACTGGCCATTTTGGATAGCAAATGAAAAAGATAAATAAAATGTGTTGTGCAACCCTGTGTCCTATCACTGCAACACTCTAAGTTGTGGTGGTTTGCGTGAAGTTGTTCAAACATACACATGCACACACATACACTGACTTCCATGGCTAGGCCTTAAGTCAGGATGGCTGAGTGGTCTAAGGCGCTGCGGTCAGGTCGCAGTCTCCCTTGGAGGCGTCTCCCACTTCTGAAAAGCCATTTTGGGGCGACTGGTGGCCTAGTGGTTACAAAGTTGCCCCTGTGAGTAGAAGGTCATGGGTTTGAATCCCAGGACTGCTAGTGGCACCACTGAGGTACTCTTAAGCAAGGTACTGTCCCCACACACTGCTCCCCGGGGGCTGCCCGCTGCCTCACTTGGGTGAGTAGGTTGAATGCAGAGAACAATTCTGTGCTGTGTTGTGTTTACATACGACAAAAACTGACACTTTACACACACAAAACAAAATATGTCACTTACTCCAGCAGAGACATGTTTGGAGTCCAAATTTTGCTTCTGTAGTTTAGAACTGCAGCTATGAGGCTAACAAACACTAGAGGTCAAGAGAAATCCAAATCTTTTACACAATTACATCTTCCAAAACATGCCCAAAATGTCGGATGGTACAGACTTGTGGGTGTGGTTTAAGACAGAGCATGACTTACTGTGAGCTGCAAAACTGCACACAGCTTCATAGTGTAGCTGAATTCTGCTAGCAGCCGTTTAGGCAACAAGGTCTGTTTTCACAATCCACTCCAGGACCAAGAGTGCTCATCTAGAACAGGTTTTTGTGAGAATGACCATTAATACAAAGGAACCTGATCCCAGATCAGTCTTCTACAGCCTTGGTGTCCATAGTGGTGAATATTTTTAAATTTTTATAGCCAACAGTAAGTCATGCTGTGTCCTAAACCACATAGCGATGTCTGTTCCACCTTAATGAAGAGCTGTACTCAGGCTGAGAGAGGTTTTAGTGATGTATTTTTACAGAAGCAATTTGGACGTCTGTTGACTTCTAGTGTGCTAGCAACGTTAATCTTGTAGTTCTTGTGTTTAACTAAAGTAGTAAAATTTAGACACGTCTTGGCCGACTGCCTACATCTGGGATTAGTGGAAAGGAAAACCATTTTCTTATTTTCATACATGTTCTTTTTATAGTTAGATCACCAGTGGACAGTTTTATTTAGCTAGAAAATGAATTTATCACTTTTTTTTAATTAAAAAGTTTAATGTTGTATGTAAAGTCTGCTGAAATTTCAAAACTTTCCCTAAACAGCCCATACAGACTGTATATAGAAGTTACGCTTCAAAACAGCCTGTTTTGTTCAATACACCGTTCCCGAGATGTCACAAAAACCAACACATTTACATACACACCAACTACCTGCAGCTATGCAGCCATACACAACAAGCTGTGATGCACTGTGTTCTGACACCTTTCTATCACAGCCACCATTAACCTTTTCAGCAACTTTTAGAAGGTACTAACCACTGCAAACCAGGAACATTTCACAAGACCTTCCTACATATTAACTTCAACAAGTGATATATTAGGCAACAACTCACTGCCCAACATATCCCAACCTTTGATGAACTGTTTAATTCAAAGGGATAACGAGAGGTTGTGAATGTATGTGTAAAATTGACTGTTTTGGGTAAATAAACCCACATAAGTGTCATAAATGGGCCACAGGGTAAACAATAAAAAAAATGTTACTCACTAGGTACATGATCAAACCCCAACAGTCAAGTTCTATATTAGAGCTGGCACTGCTTTCACTGGCTGACTCAAGGGGAATTTCTTAAGAGCCTAACAGCTCAATCCTGAATTTCCAGTTCCATCAAATGCAAAGTAAAAGCAAGAGCTTATCTCTTTGCATGCAAAACAGGGGCTCGGGTTACAGCATGATGGAAACCACGGTGCTTTTTATGACCTGCTTGGCAGCACGAGAGTCAAGTCACCCAGGTCTTGAAATGCTTAGGTGTAGAAAGTCACAAGAGTGTGAAAAAGTGAACATCTGACCTCAGATGTCAATTTAAACTCTGACACAGGTCAGTGCAAAATTAAGAGCAGTTTTTTGGAAAGAACTATTACACAATGCACTAATCAAACTACAACGATATTCACTGTTTAGCAACTGAAGTAACATTTAATAACTGCTCAAAAGTCTGATAACTAAAATAAGGGCTAAGAGTATTTTTTTAAGACTTTTTATGTAGCGTTAAAGATTCAAGAGAACGATCCAAAACGTTAAACTGTATTGCCGATACACCCCTTATTCCTATCTGAAGGTCTATTAATCTCATTAGTGCTTTGGATGCTTGGATGCTGTAAAGTGGGAGGGGCTTATGCTATACACACTCAAGTGATGTTGGAAACCGGGAAATACTAATTTTCCTATTTGCATATTTCACTAAAACCACCTCCAGTCGTATTTACAAGTGTGGAAACTTGGGATTTTAGATGGTACAGAGGTTAACAAGATGTGACGTACCTTCCACTTTTTTTCCTCCAGTTAAAAAATGCTCGGCAGTGAATGTGAAAACAATATACCTGATGCAATTCTATGTGATTCAAAAGCAGGAAATATATATTTAAGAGCGGCGGGCGTATCTTTAAACAAGCAGCCGAATGGTCTGAAGTTATATTTACTAGGTGACCATCTGGTCTGTACAACCTTGCAATGAGCACTCGAACGCAGCATGACTTCCAGCCCCTAATAATATCTACCTCAGGTGTGAAAAGTGAGCTTTTGACCTGTAGCAGCATTTTCAGTTCCCCTTTGCTCCCTGGTTTTCCACCACTGGTGGCTGAGTTTGAATTGTACTGACGAGTGAGGATGAAAGATGATAAGTAGATGCGATTCCAGCTGGTCCGACAAACAGTTTACTGTTGTTACAGATAACAAATCAAAAATTATACAAAGTTATTAGAAATGGTGCACAGCAATTCAATGACATTACGGCCTGCAACACATGGTCAGGACTGTTTACCCTCTCAGCCATGCCCAGATGGCTCCAGTTATGGCCTTCCCCCTTGGGCACCATCTTCAGCCTCTCAACTATCCTCTGGTGGGGTGGCCATACAAACTCACTCACCCACACACTAATAACAAGCAAAGAAAGACTAAACATCAACTTAATTTGTCTCCTCCATGACCCTAGACGTCGGTCTGACACTTGATATAAGCCTAACAGATTCTTCTTTTTATAACATATTGGAAATCTGTGCAACATTTTAATAGAAAACAAATAACTAAATAACTAACACCACCACCAGTACCATCACCAATCAAAAACCACCATCATCTACTGTAGTTTCCAGTGACAAATGTCGTGTACAACACTTACAGAGAAAAAATGAAGGGAAAATATAAAAAAAATATTTCTTTAGAAATATGAAGGGAAAACTCGCTCTCTTTTTCGCATTTTAGTATTGTTTTAAAACGGACTTCCAAAATGGTAACTTTACAATAGTAGACCGTCAATGATGATTCCGTCCTCATCATTTCATCATATTTAGTCCAAAGATCTAAACGCAGGACAACAACTTTTCTACTGACTCAGGACATTATACAAATAAAAAGCCCCGCAGCACAGGACCACAAAGGGCAACCATCCTTTGGACAAAAATAGCATCTTTGGACAAACATGAGGTCCTTTTAGCTCCAACAGCCAAATCTCCAGAATTTCAACATACCCTCTTTTAATGTTTGTCTAGCATTCATCATTTGCCTGATTGCCACCTGTTACTATTTGCATTGGACTATCAGCTGGTCCAGTTAACCGTCTATGATTAGATAAGGATAGGTTGCATGATTCATTCATTACAGTTCCCCTTTTGTCCGAGAAAAGAGAAGGCAAGACAAAGAAAGAATCAAACTTGCAGGGCAGAATGTTGCTGGTAATTTTTATGGCCAGCATTTTTTATGACCCTTCTTGCCACTGTTGTTAGGTTGGACAACATTTTCACAAACAGTTTGTTTGATAAAGACCATCACTGACATATTTTCCATTTGGTTTGGCCTCATACTGCCATGTCCAAGCCTCACCAAATTAGAAATGTTGGTGTTTGTTGGTTGATCAGATTTTGGTAGGGTTATTTTCACATTAGAGCCAGAAAATCAATCATTTTTTACTTCATAACATTCCTCTTTCACTTACAGCAACAAGACACCTCATTAAGTACACCTACCTTGTATCTACACTCTCTGTCCATTCTATCAGCTCCTCTGACCATATAGGCACAGTTTCTCTGCATCATTTGTTATCCCCTTTACAACTTTATCAATGGTCATAACCATCACAGGACCACTAGTGATCAGGTATCATCTGGGTGGTGGATTAACACATCAGTGACAATGACATGGTATGGGTTTGTTGGGTGTGTGTGGGTGTGTGTGCTGCACAAAGTGGATCAGACACAGCAGTACTGTGTCCATGTACTGTCTACTTTCTTAGACAAATATAACCTCTTGGCCTAATTTGCAGATATGTCAGTTTTCAGTTTCTGGCCACAGGATACTGTTGGCTGAAAATTTTTGGTTGGTGCACTATTCTCAGTCCAGCAGTGACACTGAGGGAATGCATACACACAGACCACCCCCACCCCCCCACACACACGCACAAACATACACAAATATTCTACTACCCACAACAGTGTCACTGCTGTGCTGAGAATAATCCACCCCCTGAATAAAAACCTTCTCACTGGTGGTCCTGTGGGAGGCCAACTCATGAATGGCTTTCAGGGGGCTAAGAAATGATGCAGACAAACAGATGAGCGGCAGTCTGTAATTGTAAACTGCAAGGTGCACCTGTATGGCAAGTGGCGATGATAAAATTAACAATGCATATAGAGGTATATGTACCTTGTAAAGTGGCTTGTCAGTGTTTATTGTTAATATGAATGTATTATCCTACCATATTTTGTACTAAAACAGAGATGCTTACCTCAAGTATCACAAGTATCTTACTTGATCTCGGCTTCTTTATGACTTTACAAGGATTGTCTATTTGGCCAAAATCCCATTCGGTCTAAACTGTAGTGCACAACATATATTGACTCATTTCAAATGATAACAAATCTTGTGTTTGTGTAAAAGGTCACAGTGTTCAGATAGATCATTTTGGTTGTGTAATTCACCATTGTCATTTCCACCTTGCATAGTTCCTGTAGAAGCCCTCTCTTGTTCTTGCTTAATAACATTAATACACAAACACAAACATTTTATGTGTGTGTCTATATATATATATACACCTTATTATATATATATAATAATACCTTAGGTATAACCAGACATAATCTCTAGCTTATTACTATTAATATCACTATTGTTACTATTGTAGTTGTTGAAGTCAGAGGGACAGGTTTATTGGCAGGGAGGTTTATTAAAGAAAAGGGTAGAGATCCAATTGACGATCCTTTGGCTGGCTTTGCAAAAACAGAGGACGGGTCAAGCCCTTGGTCTTGGTTCATCCGTCAATCTATGCAATATCCCACCAGTCCCACTTATTTTCAGTGTTTGTGAGTACTTGATGTGTTACAAGCTGGGACTGAGCAAACATGTGGACTAACTGGAATTAGGAAAAACAAGTTTGGGTCACTTGTCCTGTACACTTTGCTTAAATGCACAATCAAATAGAGATGACCTGATGATTCATAGCCATGCTGTCCTAAATGCACAAATCCCTTTTCGCCCATAGCCAGACCCCACTGAGCCAACAACCCTTGAACACCACATGGATGCTGAGTCACCACGTCACCACAAAAAGAGAATCGGTGTGAGCTTTAATCACCTCTACCAGCACACATGCGGAATGCATGAAGCAGAGAAAAAAAGGCAGACTTCCTGCACGTGGATTAAACCTACTCTTGGATTACCAGCATTGAATCATCACTCAAAATCCTTTTCAGTTTAGACTGAGGGTGTGTCTCAATAGCGCACTAAATACTAAGACCAACTTGTGTCTCGGTATGTAGTGTGCATGTTGTAGGCAGCTGGTGGCCTAGTTGTTAGGGAGTTGCCCCTGCGATCAGAAGGTCGTGGGTTTGAATCCCAGGACTGCTAGCGGCACCACTGAGGTACCCTTGAACAAGGTTCTGTCACATTGGTGGCTGTCCACTGCTTCACGTGGTGAATGGGTTAAATGCAGAGAAAGATTTTCTCACTGTGTGCTGTGGTGTGTTCATATGTGATTATAAGGGGAGTATACTCAGATATTCACAATGTAAATTAGTCCACGTTTTAAGAACGTTGTTGACATTTTTTAAGAACAGTGGTGACATTTTTGGGAAACGGAAAGAGGAGGAGCCTCAAATGGCTGAACATTTTTGAAAAAATGCCGGATTGCGACATGAGAGACGCAAAGTTGTTAATGTTAAAAGCCATTTTAGTTCATTTGCGTGGAAAAGGTCTCTAAAGTAACCTTCAGAGCTTTAGTTTGGTCTCACATATATTTACATAGCAACACTCCATCACTTCCTCTAAGCACAAAATGGTGTAGTGTGTCAATATGCTTATATACTAACCTGCCAAACTCTTTTAAGATCTTTATTTTATATCTTTTATATACTGTATTAGATCTATAATAATATCTATAGTTTAATAAAAATAAGAAAAGAAGCATCAAACAAGGCTTAGAACAAACACAAGAGACTGTTTTCATACCGTGACGTACACGAGTATGACTTGAACTATATGGACAAAAATATTGGGACGCCTGACCAACAGGGATTTTAATGACATTGCATTCAAACACAAAGACTTTAATATGGAGTTTGTCCCTCCTTTGCAACTATAACAGCTTCCACTCTTCTTGGAAGGCTTTCTACAAGATTTTGGAGAGTTTCTGTGGGAAATGTGTGCCCATTCATTCTCTAGAGCATGCAGGAGTGCCCAAAACCTGAAAAACAGGTGTGTCCCAATACTTTTGTCCATGTCCATATAGTGTATCTGTTTTATACCTTCAGCATGAATGACTGAACGCATTTCTGTACCTAATCATTTGAAAAAAAAAAACGGTTTGACAGGTAAATTTCTTCACTTTTAGTATTGAAGTATTCTGTTAAAGCCTCTCTGGCAGTAACATGCTGCACACTGTGGCACTTCATCACAAATATGACTTAATAACATCACAAATATGACTTAATAACATCACAAATATGACTTAATGACATCACAAATATCACTTAATAATATCACAAACATCACTTAATGACATCACAAATATCACTTCATAACATCACAAATATCACTGTGTTAACATACAACACATGGGGAAAAGCACTGAAAATTATATTAAAGAATAAATTCTTTACAATATTTCATGTCAAAAATGAGTGAAATTTGTATAAAAACATGAGAAAACTTACCAGAGAGTTGGCAGAAATGAGGAACTGATCGTCACGCGTCTGTCTAAAGTCAGTCTTCTCTCCAGGAGCTGAACTCTGCAGGGTAAACTCTGATCAGACAGAGAGAAAAAGAGTAAAAATGTTTTATATCAGGGAGGAATTATGTGATCTTCGCTCTGGCCGGAGGCGCTTGATCTCTCACTCTCCGGTTCTCACTGACAGAAGAAGTAGAAAACCATGTGGCGCCAAAACGCCCCCAGGTTTAAACACACAGAGCACAGAGCGCCCTCTGTCTGTCTGCGGCTGAACCTGGAATTACACTTTCAAACCACCTGAAATAATAAAGCAAGAAGGAAAGAAAGAAGAAAGAAACAGAATGAAAGAAAGAAAGAAAAAAGACAAACAGAAAGACAGACAGAAAGAAAAAAGAAAGAAAGACAGAAAGAAAGGAAGAAAGACAGAAAGACAGACAGAAAGAAAGAAAGAAAGAAAGACAAAAAGAAAAAGAATGAAAGAAAGAAAGAAAGAAAAAAGACAGAAAGAAAGAAAGAAAGAAAAAGAAAGAGGACTGTGGAACCCATGTCCAAACGCTACAGAAAAGTAAATGAGTATTTGTTTTGACACAACTTTTCTGAGGCTTTTATTTTAGTTTGCTTGATTAAGATTTGCTATATCACAAATTAATTAATTATTTAATGGCTTATTTTAAATAAAACAAAAAGAATTGCAAAGTGAAAAGAAAAACTCTTGTACACTCCGTATGTTGACACATACTGCCCTCTAGTGGATATAGTTAGCCAATACATCAGGAATTGATTTTCCAGGATTCTCCTGGCACGTGAAACACGCACATACGCACACACGCGCGCGCGCACGCGCACGCGCACGCGCAGATCTATCTATCTATCTATCTATCTATCTATTTATTTATTTAACTGTCCCCTTCTCTCAACAGTAACCCATTGGCAGTGGAAACACTTATCTATCATTCTATTTATTTATTCTATTTATTCTCAAGGGCAATAATTTACGTGCAATATTCCTCACAACTTTATTTCTTTGAATAGTTATTCAAGTGTATATTTTCTATCCCTAGTGTATAGTTTCAACTTGTCTACAGGTTAATTTGTGTATTATGTTGCTATTTGCTGTTTATAATTACATTGAGTAGTTTTTTTTATCAGGCCTCTATGGAACTGATTCAAATGACATCTCATTGTACTTGATATAGATATAAAATCTTGAATTTTGTAACTGAATGTGCCACAGCAGAATGGTATGGATGCTGTCACACACAGAATGACATCACACATAAAAAAAGGATTAGGAACAAAATGTTGCTGACTAAAAAAGAACTGAGATAGTCTTAAAAAAGTGAAAATGTTATCAACAATAAAGTTAACTGGAGAGAAATTGTCTGAAGAAATTTTGAGATGGGTCTGCCGTGCATGCCCCAGATGAGCTGGTGTCCCTAATAAAGTGGCCGGTTTGTGGTGGTGTTCCTAATAAAGTGGCCGGTCTGTGGTGGTGTTCCTAATAAAGTGGCCGGTCTGTGGTGGTGTCCCTAATAAAGTGGCCGGTCTGTGGTGGTGTTCCTAATAAAGTGGCCGGTCTGTGGTGGTGTTCCTAATAAAGTGGCTGGTCTGTGGTGGTGTTATTAATAAAGTGGCC
>JBBPCZ010000017.1:18538358-18548881 GCA_037974445.1 Brycinus macrolepidotus | reverse complement strand
GTCTGTGGTGGTGTTCCTAATAAAGTGGCCGGTCTGTGGTGGTGTTATTAATAAAGTGGCCGGTCTGTGGTGGTGTTCCTAATAAAGTGGCCGGTCTGTGGTGGTGTTCCTAATAAAGTGGCCGGTCTGTGGTGGTGTTATTAATAAAGTGGCCGGTCTGTGGTGGTGTTTCTAATAAAGTGGCCGGTCTGGACTGGTGTTCATAATAAAGTGTTTAAATTGTTATTCAGCCACAAAAACGGCAAAAACGCCATTTACAATGGATGGGGATCAGACCTAGAAACCATGAGAGCAACATGAGTTGGTGTAGGAGGGGGTTGCTATGGAGTTTTTAGGTGGTTGCTATGGTATACAAGGTGGTTGCTAGGGTGTTGCTAGGTGCTTGCTGTGGAGTAGGAGGTGGTTGCTAAGTAGTTTCTAAGCAGTTGCTATGGTATACAAGGTGGTTGCTAGGGTGTTGCTAGGTGGTTGCCATGGTGTAGGAGGTGGTTGCTAATAATAAGAACGTATTTCCCCAGTGCTGGTACTCTAAGCTAAAGGAACAGGGGTCTTTAATTTCATGATTTCATTTCTTTACTTTCATGATTTTTTTTTCATGATAAACGTTGATGGTAGTGGGATTTATGTAAACAAGAAATACTGATGCTACATTATGATTAAGACCACCTTTATTAGAGAGATAAAATGTGTTTTATGTTATTTGTCAGCTATTATCTTTTTCATAACCCTTTTCCTAACATTATTTCAAATGGATTTAGAGCATTCTGGCATGAAATTCTTCATGTTTCACAAACCTGGTTTTGTTCTTGTTTCTCCAGACAGAAAGCACATATCTAAAGAGGAAATCTATGGTTTGTTTCATTTGAATAAAATAAAATAACATACACTGCAGTTAACTGTCAAGTCCTGGATACCATGATTATAAAATCAGAATAAAAAAGGTAGAAATCAGCTGCTTGACTGCTATATCAGTGATATAATGCTCTTTTTTATCAAATATTTTGCAAAAGCTGAAAAGCAACTTCGTGTCATGTCAAAATCATAGTATACCAGTACAGACAATTTATGGCTTCTTGCGTAACACATCATAAGTACTTATCTTAATTGCCTAAGGCATAAACATGAAACTATGTTTAAATGTAAATTTTGTGGTTTTCAAAAACTGAAGTTAAAAGTCAATATATAATTACTTAATATATCACTACTTACATAATCTATTTTGGTCCAGATGGACTGAAATGAATTCTATAGGAGTTCATTCCTGCCTGTAAGACTAAATTCAACTCTATGAGTTTATCCAGTACTGTAAAATTTGATCCACATTGTTCAGAGTTAATTTAACACTGTAGATGTACGGTGGATCTGGCTGTGTGTTATTTCTTTCCCTGGTTTAAAAACCCCAACATCTGATGTTAGCCTAATTGTATGCGTGGGCCATTTCCCTTATCCTTGTGTCAAAAACTGAAGTTAAAAGTCAATATAAAATTACTTAAGGCAAAAGATTTGGACATGAATTATCCATTTAGTATATATTTTTACATTAAAACATTAAAAACATTAAACCAGGGCTACACCCCTTTCACTGGGATACATACCCCAGTATATATGTGCTGTGCCTCAGTAAAATCTCACATACAAAATACTGTAATTCAATTGGCAATGCATTCACTTAGACTGATAATATGTACAAAAGAGTGGATGTTTTAATACTCCAAAGTGTTGCAACATAGTTTTTCACCACAAACAGGAGCAAAGTGTGCATCTAATAATTCATTTGGCAGTGCATTCATTTAGATTGATAATATGAACAGAAAAGTGGATGTTTTTCCCACAAACCGGAGCAAAGTGTGCACTTTCTGTGCGTCTAATAATTCATTTGGCACTGCATTCATCTAGATTGATAATATTGACAAAAGAGTGGATGGGTTTCTTCTCCAAAGTGTTGCAACGTAGTTTTTTATCCAGAAACAGGATCGAAGTGTGCACGTTCTGTGCATCTGTGGGTGTCAGTGCATTAAACCCCTCGCGCGGGAAAGCAGCTCGTGCTGGCGCGTGTTAGTGGCGGGCTGTCGCGCGGTAATAGAACATTGTGGGCGGAGCTCTCGCTTTTAGCCACACCTCCCTTTGGTTCTAAGACCCTGACGTAGGCTGCAGGAGCGGGTAGCAACAGTTGCCTCGAGACCCCCGGCGCGCCATAGTGACTGTAGCCGTGGAGACAGTTACTTACCAACGGAGCAACACTCAGCAACAGCAGCGGAGAGGGAGAGAGAGGGAGAGAGAGAGAGAGAGTGGGAAAAAGACAGCAGACCTAACTAAGCACAAGGTGAATATACATTTTTACTGGTTAGAAGAGACACAATGTGTTGATTTGAGTAGAAAATATGTTGACTTTTTTTTTGCTCCCCCAAACTCTTCGTTAGCTTCCTCAGCTGTTCTGTCAGTTTTTAAAGGAGTATCCTTCGTACCCTGCATATAAACAAATCCTCCAGAGTTCGTTATCTGGTCCGGGTTCGTGTTGGTTTAGTTTGTTGTGGGCTGGAGAACTTAGGATGGAGCTTAGCTCGCCTGCTAACGACGCTACCCAGCGCTAGCAAGAGGAGCTAAACTTTTCAGACAGTTTTATTTGTGCTTTTAAAGGGCTTCGTTAAGATGAAGGTGCAGCTGGGTTTAATGTAGTCAGCCTTAGTCTCAGTTTCGTGTTTCGTTTGTTAGAATCAGTGGTTTCCATCAGTAGTATGCTGGGTTAATTCTGGGTGTAGCTCCAGGAGTCCAGACTCAGGAGCTCGGTGGATCTCTTCGTAGTTTGAGTATCATTAATTCCAGCCCAGCTTTGGGCATCACACCAAGCCTGCTGCCTTTAATATCTCTCGAAGCTGCTTCTTTTTCTGTTTTGTGGATTTCCGATGTCAAATTCAGATCGCATTTTTAAAATTACACACCACTGTGATCGATACATGACTCTTTACCAGCTCGGACGAATGCAACAGGTTGTTGAAGCCAAACTTGGAGGAAACAGCGGCCAAAATTGCTCACAAACTGGGAACTTTTGCATTTGGACCCCTCTGAATGTTTCTAACAGCATCGCATCATCGGCCGTGTCGGTCCAAGTGAGTGCATCAGGCTGCATCAGGTCAAATTTAGGATAAACTGTCCATCTGAGGAGCTTTAAAATCAGTTAAACTCACCCTGTTTATAGCAATAGAAATGACAATAAAAGTTTTTAGTTGGTGCTAGTTAGTTAGGCTGTAGTTACTCTTCTGTATTTAGTTTTAATAGTGGTTTAAAGTTCAAGAAAATTAGCTTAAAATAAGCATATAGTGGCAAAGGTAATTAGAACTATAGATAGCTTATAAACTACCTTGCAGTTCTTCATTTAAAATCAGTAGCAACCTGTAGATCAGTGGACAGTGATGAGCACCAGTTATAATCTCGATTTGCATCTCAGTGAGTTGCAGCTCATTCTGTATTATACCTGTTCTGGAGCCCTTTGTTATTAATTTATTATTACACAGGCTGCAAAATCTCCACTAATGAACTCCAAGTGTTGACACACCTAGAGTATTCGTTTAGGTCTAACTGAACTGAAATGAACACTATAGGATTTAATTTCTGCCTGTAAGATTTAATTCAGCTCTCTGAGTTAATCCAGTAGTGTAAGAGTTGATCCACATTGCGAGAGTTAATTAAACACTGTAGATGTACATTTAACTCAGTAGATCTTACTGTGTGTTATTTCTTTTATTTGTTTAAAAATCTCAACATCTGATGTTAGCCTAATTGTACGCATGGACCAATTCCCTTATCCTTGTGAGTGTGTGGTATTAAAATAGCAAGCATTGCCCCTGACATTTCTTCAGTGATAATTGTAGCTGATTCGGACCAGTGATGCCAGTGTAAATTAAATTACACATTACGCTCTGTATTCATGTCTGACAAGCGCATGGGAGCTGTTCCTCGGTTGCTGACGGCCTTGACAACGACTCGACTCCTCTCATTCGACCCTCCTGTCATTTTTTTGGCGGGTTGCAAGCGCGTCGCCGTGGCGATGTTACACCTGCGCGGCGGAGAGCGGCTTAATGAGCCGCTCTTCATGACAATGGCCCACGGACCAGGTGTCGCCCAGCGCTCGCCTCTGCCTGGCTATTGATCTCTCTTTAGCTGCGAGTGGTCATGTCTCTGAAAGCCAGACTGATAATGAGGGTAATTGGCACACAGAGAGAGAGAGAGCTGGGGCTGATGCAACATGTCGCCCACTCTGACCGGCACTCCTCTCAGCCCCCACTAATCACATTAGGATGGTCCTGATCAGTCGGTGCATTAGTGCCTGCTCTGATGCTGCTTGTTAAGGAGCGGCCCGGCCTGTCAGAGCGATCGCTGGGGTGTGGAGCTCGGCGGAGCGAAGGCACCCTCTCGAGAGCTGCTGACGGGCTGGGGGAGTCGGGCACGTGTTCCTCTTAGACGTGAATTGTCAGGTGCATCGGTGATTTCCGGACTGCTGGAGCAGAAAAAACCTCCACTAACAATCTTTACCGAGCGACAAGTGTCTCCAAGGAGCAGGATCTGGTGACTGTGTAATGAAATATGTTGTCACAGGTGCATTTCCAGGCAGGATTTGTCTTCCCTGTCGAGGACTGAATGATTCATATAATTGGGCTTAATTATTGATGGGGCCAGACGCCTGCTTCCTGGCCAGTGTGATGTCCGGTTAGTCGGAGAAATAGGCCTTGGCCTGCAAACCGCAGGATGTGCTGCCCATCACCTCACTGTGACACAGCCTGATAGAACCATATACGGGTGCACTTGCAGAGTTAAACCCAGTTATTTGTTTTTTCCCCTCTCCAAACTGCTGTCAGATCCAATGGCCCATATTGTAGTTAAGTTTCAGTTTGTATAATCAGTAAGCCTATCTCTGTCCATCAATCTTTGCCTCAAATTATATGCCCAGTTCCCTCAAAAATATACCCATTTTGCCACAATGTGGCACGTCTGATCTCAAGACATTGCAGATGCATAGATAATTGTAGGTTGTGATTGTTCAAATATCTGAAGAAGAGATTAGTGTAAAGCTGTGGGCAAACTCAAAACCATTTGTTCGCTTGTTTTGACAAAGCCCTCCGATTCGACCCGAGCCTGGATCAGGCTTTTAAATTGGTCACACACACCCTCCATAAAGAAAATAAAGGAACGGGAATGAAACTCCACGCCAGCCAAAAAGCAGAGCAGCTGGTGTGTTTACATGGCAACTTGATACACAAATACAGGCTGAGTAACGGAAAGAGAGCTCCGGCCTCAGGGCTTTAGCCTTAAGCTAGAAGTCAGTCAATTTTTGTAAAATGGATTTTTTTTTTATCTCTGATTGTGGTGAAGGCCTTGCTCACAGGTCAGAGCACAAAGTTGTTAGGAACAGAGAGCGTGCAGAGATCTCGCCATCATGAACGTTTTCATTTCCCTCTAACCTGCACTGGATGGGGAACACTTTGGTCAAGCTTTTCCTGGTAAGTCATTCGCCGGATCACTGCCTGTAACATCTATAGAATAGAACTCCCTACTGAATTATTCAGCACGACTGAATGGCCCAGTTATTCCATTTGCGGACCGTGCAAATATAACATCTATCCTGTGAGCAGCGGCCTGCAGCCTTCACCTTGAACCTTCCATACTCACTCTGCTGCTCACAAACTCACAAACACACGTGAGCAGCAGCAAGTCGGTTATTGACGCAGCCTGTGGCCATGTTTATGCATGAGTGGTCAGTGTCTGTGGGTGCCATTTTGAACTCTGCTTGACCGCTGTGGTGGTCCCGGTTCATGCTACACTATACGTCCAAAAGCTGCTTATCATTTCTTCTGAAAGGGAGTTTGTGCCTTCTTTGCTGCAAGTGTAGGTCACTACTTTTCTGGGAGGGCTTTACACTAGATGTTGGAACATTGAGGGTTTGATTGCATTCAGCAAAAACTAGGGTGTTAGTGAGGTCAGGTACGGATGTTGGATGATTAGACTTTGATCACAAACGCCGTCCCAAAGGTATTGGATGCAGCTCTATTAGGCCAGAGATCATCGTATTCCACAGCCCGATGCTGGGGGGCTTAATACCACTCTAACTGATGCTTATTATTGGGCATAATGACCTTACGCTCATGTGCGGCTGCTCCAGAGTGCCCCATTCGGTTTGCAGTGCTTTTCTGTGGAGATCATACGAACTGAAGAACTGAACACCTGTGTCAGCTCAAAGTAGGTGAATTCACTAGAAGGGATGTCCAGATACTTTTGGGCATTTCTGCACAGGACCCTAACCTGCTAGGCTTCTGCACTGTGATTGTTGTAGCGGTGCGCAGAGTAACCTTATACCGTGGTGAGTTTTTAATGACCTCTTCTATGGCACAGCTCATCTCTCAAGCAGACAGCTGCAGTGTGTCCCCACTGGGGTGTATGTGTGTTGTGGGGGGGTGTGTGTAGATGTCCAGATATGGCTCATAGTCACATGTCCACCCATGTGTGCGTGTGTGTGTCTGTGTGTGTCTCTGTGTACTAATGCTGTATTTAGCTTCTGTGGAAGACACTCAGCCCAGGAGTAGATATACTCCTCAGCTGACCTTGCTGGGCCCTGGGCTGACGCCCCGACTGATCCCTCGCTGTCTGCATGCTGTCTAAATCAAAAGTATAATTTGGCCAGTGGTCTACAAGAACATGCACATGGGCATTTTTGGTACTTGCCGTACATATAATACAATGATGGTATAGTAGTAATAATAATAATAATAACAGTAATAATGATGCACTTTATTTATAGGCACCATATAACAAGACATAAAATGCATAATTTGTTAAAATTGTATTTTAGTATTAGCGATTCCAAAAACATACTGACGCACAGTGTCACAGCGAGTCTCATTATTTTGGCCAAATTATGATCAGGGTGTTTTTAAAGGGCCCATATTCTACATTGTCCCTCTGTTTCATTTTCCATGACACTTGTGGGGGTTTCTGTAGCAAACATATAATTCATAATTCATGAGCTCATAATCATTTTCCAGCCTCTGTTTATCGCTTAGAATTAAACAGGCTGTTTTTGTTGCTGTGCCTTTAAGACTGACATATGTAAATCATCATTTCTGGCTCTGTTAAAAGGCAGCAGGGGGCTGAAACACCCCATAGAACTTCAGCATGAATGGGCGGGGCTAAGCTGCTATAGGCTGAATAAGAAGATATGTAAATGTGATGGTTTTGTGAACTCACAAAAACTATTTACATACTTTAAGTCTTTTTATTTCCAGAAAAGCAATGCTATGGGCCCTTTAATGTACAGGCATCGCGATTGTACTATGCAGAGTAAAATGTAAAATGAATTATGACTGGTTTTGATAAATAAATCCGCTAAATGTCATTAGTACACCTCAAATAAAATGCATAAAAATGTAGTTATATAAGACAGAAAACTGTTACCGCTTTAGTATAGTCGTTATATTTGCATTAATTGTGAGTTAACAGTGCTGAATAAAAGCAATATGCCATTAGCTCAGTCACAGCCTTTTTGCTTTTTTTGCCCTGCAACTTTTTGGGATTTGGACATTTTGAATATTGCAGGACGGCACGTAAACCTGCCGGGCATATCACACTAATAACTCTCGTTCTGTAGATCTCAGCACTTTCAATGGTCCTAATTGCGGCTGTAATTGTGTGTCTTATCAGTTCTGTGCGGTGTTTGTTTTGGTGAGTCTGTGGAAACGGCCACCCTGAAGAATGTTATATACAACTGCAGAACTGAGTGAGACGCTGCTTCAGACGGGTGATCTATAGTCTCGGTCGTTGCTCTTAATTCGTCAAATAGATTCATGGGCTGCTTTTGTATTAATCTGCTGTTGTGACTCGGGAATGGTATCCAGCAGTGATTCAGCGCTATCATCTCTGCCTCTTCTCTCTCTCTTCCTCTCTCTCTCTCTCTCTCTCACTCTCTGTCTCTCTCTGTCCCTCACAGACGCACACCGTCTCTCACTTGCTCTCTTTCTCTTTCTCTTTCTCTTTCTCTTTCTCTTGTGCTAAAGCTTTTTCTCTAATTCTCTTTTTCTTTCTCTTACTTCCATCCAGTTTCTCTCCCTTATCTGTTTAATTCTCTCTCTCTCTTTCTCTCTCTCTCTCTTCTCTCTCTGTCTGTCTGTCTGTCTGTGTATCTCTTCTCTCTCTCTATCTCTCACCTAAAGTAGGCTTGGATAATACTTCAGCAACAGGTGAAAACTTGTCTGGAAATGAAATGTTTTTCACACACAGACGCACCCTGGGCATAAACACGCCCCCTCGCTATAGCCTCCCCTCATCAAGACATTCTTTACATTCCACCTGGTTAGTATCGTAGCTACACAACTGCTAATTAAATTTCCTACCACAAACAGCACACTGGGCCCTCAGATTTGCATCATAATGGCTGCTCTCTGTCTCGCCTCTCTCTCTCGCTCTCCCTCTCTCGCTCTCTTGCTCTCTGCCCCCCTCCTTTCCTTCTCAGTCTTTTGACATGGACAGTAGAGAGACAGTCCCCCACCCCCACTGATGGGTTTCTTCCCTGAACTTTTCCTTTATGTTTCTAGATTGATTTTAAGATTTGAGAGTGACAAAGTAATGACATTAGTGTACCTATTAAAAGAGTTGATTTGGAAAAGAACTGAAAGAGGTTCTGAAAGAGACGTCATTTCTCTAAAGCATATTCTCCTCCTCAGTCTAAGTTCTTTGTTTTGAAAGGCACATTAGGGAAATCTGTCACGTGACCCCAAATTTAAATGTGCAAATGCAGTCCTTTTCCAGAAAAAGAGTTATTTGTTTACAGGTTAAAACAAATATTGATCTGCCACGGCTGGATGAAAAAGGTTTTAACATGCGTAATATTTTATTTACAAAATCTTACCCGCTTAACTTTTTATTCCTTTGGCCTACATTCTCATTTTTTGTGAAAAAATATCCTTTGGATAGAAATGTAGAGTTTGTAATTAATTATGGGAATGTCTCAGTTCATCTACATAATATAACAAAATGACAGTAATTTAGACTTCTAAGGGTTGAGATAATGAAGGGTATACTGGGGCAGGGTTCAAAATATTGATAGAGTAATATATGTGTATCTGCTTTTACACAGGGCGTGTGTAGTGGAACTGATATTCTAATCTGAGACTGTGGCATTTATAACATCTAGAATGTTGCAAACCTTTGTGGCTCTAATACTGGCTAGGGTTTTGCTCTTTATTTATTATGAAGAAGATATCATTAAGCTCAATGTCATTTCATTATTTATTAAGTTATTATTACTGCCGTAATTCATTACAGTCTGAGCAAAACTGTGCATGTGGAACTTTAGAGGAGAAAGAAAAATATAAACCTTAATAGAACTTTAATAGAAGTTAACTTGTCATGAAGTTTTGACAATTTTGAAACCAAAACTAGTTATATTTAAACTCAAATGATATTAAAAAAGACAAAAGTGTAGTTACAGAGTTTTGTTCCGGCATAGAATTTGTTGCAAAACAAACAAAAAAATGTACGTCTGATGTGGTTCGTCATCACGTTATCTTGTATTGTATTGTGATGTTTGTTGTATTGCTGAGTTGCTGCTGATACCCAGTCCTAGGTTATAGGAGGATGTTAGCTTTGATCCATTGTCCTTGTTTTTCTTTTCCGTCTCAAAGTCCCAGGAGACCCCAGTGTCATTACGAGCCTGGGCAATGTGACGAATATCGTAACCTCATTATATAGTGTTCCCGGGTCACTGCTTCACTCCAGACCCTACGTTAAATGCCTGATCTGATGCAAAGTGCTTTCCTCCTGCCATACCAACATCCTGTGCATTTATCATCGGCACTTGAGACCTGTGTGTTTGCAGATTTCTGCTTTAGCCTATGAATGGCTATTCATCCCTCCTTGAGCACCTGAATAGACGGGGAAGTGCTTGTTGATTCGGAGCGATGCGAACCCTCAGTGACTCCGTGGCTGGCTGTTCCACAATATTGTTATCACGCTGTTGTATGGAGAACATGTCAAACAGTGCCACCAGTGCTTACACACCGGGATGAAACTAACACCATGTGCTTGAATGGAACCGACTCCTGCAAGACCAGGTCTTTCCTTTGTTTATTAAAAAACTTTTACTGCTTCCAAACACTGCAAAGTTCTCATTAATTACCAATCAATGCCGCAGTATTTTATAACAGAGCAATAAACAAGAGTTTTCCATGGAGCTGCTTAGCTTCAGAGGTGCTTCCAGTATCAATTTCAAATCACTGACTGTTTCACGATAAGCTGAACTAATGTAAGTTGCTCACTTCTATTCAAATCATTGTTTAGGAACAGGAAGCAATCTCTGTTAAATGTGCTAACCCCAACTGCATCCCTTTACACATATGTAGTATAAAGTTTGTTGTTGGTTATTTATATATATATTTTAGAAATTTTTAATTCAGCTTTGAATAGGGCTGGGCGATAAAACGATAACGATATGTATCGCGATAGACACGTGATCGATATCAATAAAAAATGTGTTCGAT
>JBBPCZ010000017.1:18521212-18534465 GCA_037974445.1 Brycinus macrolepidotus | reverse complement strand
TCCCTCCCTCTCTTAGCCTCTTCTCTTCTCTTCTCTTCTCTTCTCTTCTCTTCTCTTCTCTTCTCTTCTCTTCTCTTATCTTCTCTTCTCTTCTCTTCTCTTCTCTTCTCTTCTCTTCTCTTGTCTTCTTTTTTTCTTCTTCTCTTTTCTTCTTCTTTCTTCAGCCATCTGCAGACCCCCAATTGGCTCTCAATTCATTAGCCATAAATTAACGCGACAGGCTGAAGAACAGCCTCCGTTGTGGAAATCATGTGTTAATTTGTGCTTATTATACTGTATGGGTGGGTTTATATGCCTGTGCATTTGCATACATGTGTGCAGTCCCGTATTTATATAATGACAGAAGTTTGAATGAAATCATACTAATGTCATGGTTCTGGGAGAAAAGCTGTAAAAGCTTATAAAAATCACATTGGCTGAAACTGACGCTATATCTGAACTGACACTCATCACCCTCACTTGGTAAGACATGACAAACCTTTTGATGTCTTTTTTCTAGGTTGATTTTTTTATATAGTGAATGTGAGCAGTGTTGGAAGATACACGTGTAGTTTAAGAAGTGTGTCTGTGAAATGTCAGAAATGTCCCGTGCAGACAGCCTTCATGGCAACAAGTGTCTCTGCTTTATTGCATGGTTGTTTGAAACTTCCGGTGGGTTGTAAAGGCGATTGGAGTGGACTTCCAAGGTGCAAATCCGTCTTTTCCTGTCTGGGTTATGTAGCCGGAAAAGTCATTTGAAGCGCGGTTTGCAAAACGCTTGTTGATTTTGGAAAGTAGAGGTGTAAGGCAAGCTTTCTCCCCCTTTTTTTTCCCTTTTTCTTTTCAGCATTTCTGATTACTTTTACACTCTTTGTCACTTTAGCCGCAGAGCACACAAAGAGACTTCAGTAGGCTGAAAGTTCCTGAAAGTAAGTCTGGCATAATTGTTGTGTTTGTAAATTTAGATTTTTGTGTAATTGTATCTGCCCAATCAGCCCTGTGCCCCAAGGTTTCCCTAAGAGCCTGAAATTAATAGGTTACGTATTTATTGTTGTAAGTTTCTGGTTAATGTGAGATAGAAAGATCGGTTGGGGGATGGCATTGTTTGGTTTGGGAAGTATTCAGTTGGTTGCATAGCAACAGGCGCCTGGAAACGGGAGTGGACGGTGTTGCTACTAGCAACAGTTGTTGCTCTGCAAACAATGTGGGCCAGTGCAAACAAGAGCCAAGGCTGTGGGCTCCTGTTTTTAATTGAACATCTGCATGTGTTTTTCCCTGATTGAACGCTGTTTAAGTTCAATTCGTCAGTGACAGACGTGCTTAAAGACTCACCTTAACTTTGTACACAATAGCAGATATTACTTTTATTACTTTTATCTCTCTTTTCTTTAATGCCATGATCATTTTACAGCAGCTCGGTAAGAGGCACATCTTCTTCTTCTCTCTCTTCCTTGCTGGCCCTGTCGCTGCTCTCAGGTGTTGTGAATAGAAGGAAATTACGGCAATGTTGCAATTGCGTTTAATAGCTGGTTTGCGGCCGACTGGCCCATGCTTGTGTGCAGCGGGGAGCCTGTGAACTTGTCTGTACTGTAATAAAGCCCAGCTCCATTCAGGACGGGCCTTTCTGTATTTTACACCCAGAAAGCCCGGCCTCCTGCTGGGCTCTGCTTTTGTGCTGCTCTGAGCAGCTGGTGGGGAATTTTGTGTGGCTTTTAACCTTCACTAGGAGCCCACAGCGGCCGCAGAGACAGACAGGCTGTCCCAGGCCTCGAACCCACCGCTTTTCAGCCACTCTCTCCAACTTAATTAAAGTTCTACTCGGGAGCTCCCATAGGACAATAGAAGATCTGAAGGGTGCCCTTTACCCTCTATGCACCTGAAGGAAAAACAACCAGCAAGAGTGTTCTTCTCTTCTCTTCTACTGTCCTCTTCTCTTCTCTTCTATTCTCTGCTCTTCTCTTTTCTTTTCTTCTACTGTCCTCTTCTTCTCTTCTCTTCTCTTCTCTTCTCTTCTACTGTCCTCTTCTTCTCTTCTCTTTTCTTCTAGTGTCACTTCTCTTCTTTTCTCTTCTCTTCTCTTCTCCTCTATTCAAGTGTCCTCTTCTTCTCTTCTCTTCTCTTCTCTTCTCTTCTCTTCTCTTCTCTTCTAGTGTCCTCTTCTTCTCTTCTCTTCTAGTGTCCTCCTCTCCTCTCCTCTCCTCTCTTTTCTCCTCAAGCAGACCCACTTAGCCTTTTGACTTTGTGCCACAGTAAAGCAGTTATTGTCAATAACAGGAGTCAGGACCTGCTTATGTCCAGCTCTCCATCACCTGTTGTGGGCACATGCTCATTTTGCTTTCTGTCTGACACATCCATTAGCGAGGGTACAGAGGGGAGCTACCTGCAGCAGAAGGGTTTGTGGATGAAAATAGAAGGCCGCTGACCAGGGTATAGCTCCATGTCAACATCTCGGCTCCATCTGGAACATGGGAGCAGGGAGCCCGGAGCTTGACGTTGCAGGCAGGCAGTCAGGCAGGCGTTGTTGTGATGGTGATGGGGGATGATTGAGTCATAGCAGAGCATTAGTAATCATGAATTTCAACACAACTTCTTCCTGGTACTGTAGCTGTTCCCTGATGGTGGTCAGCCTCGGGCAGGGCACACCCAGCTCTGTGGAAACTCCTCCATTTGTTTTGGTTTTGGTGGGACGCTTTCGAGGCGTTCGTGGAATCCTCATGCAGAGTTCAGCTGCTTGCAGTTTCGTGTTTTTGAGTGTGTGTGTGCCTGTGTTTGTGCCTAATTGTTTTGGTATTTCACCGAGTTGTATTGTTGTTCATTGCTAGGGACAACCATTTGTTTTTTCTCTCGCAGTTTTTTTTTTTTTATTTCTGTGGTCTTCCCAAATTAATTCATATTTATTTTCCTGATAAATATAATGCAAATGTATTCACCTAGGAGGAATAATACATTAATTGGCCTATTTTTTCCCCACTGGGAGGAAGAAAATACTTAGAGCGAAGTTTATTAGAAGATATCTTTTTAGCGGGTTTAATCATGCGTGTGATGCACACTGCTTATTGTCACTCTATTTTAAGCATGAATTGGAAAACAAGCTGTCAATCACAGAGGCTCTCTGCCCCTCTGAGTCACTCTGCTCCTGAGTGAGCAGCAGCGTTCTCTGTCTGACCACAGATCAGCACTCAGTGGTCTCTCTGCTCGGACATGGCCAAAGATTTGCCTAATCACTGATCTACGACTTGTTGCTTGTAATAGTTTGGGCACTCTTGCAGCTGTAGATGGATAAAAAAACACATATCTGACTGATTAAAGGCTTTATTTGAATCCTGAGAGACCTGTATTTGAATCCTTAAGGTCTCTCTCTCTCTCTCTCTCTCTCTCTCTCTTTCTCTCTTTCTCTCTCTCTGTCTCTGTCTGTCTCTCTCTTTTCTCTCTTTCCTTTTGGGCCATCTCTCTCTTTCTGTCCTGCTATATCCTCTTGACTTGTTTCTCATTCTCTTCCTGTTCCTTTATTTCTCTTCTGTCTTTACTTCTCAGTTTCTCTCTCTTTCTCTCTCTCCTTCTTCCTTCCTTCCTCTCTTTCTCTCTCTCCTTCTCCCTCCCTCCCTCTCTTTCTGTCTCTCCCTCTCTCTCTCTCTCTCTCCCTCTCTCTCTCTCTGCAACCAAGTGTGAGCTTTAAAAAGAATAGAATGAGAGGAGTGGGAGGGGGGAGGGGAGGGGGCTGGAGTTAACAGTGGTTGCTATGGTTCCCTCACCATAGCAACCAACAAACGTTTACAAAGCATTGAGGAATTTCCTCATATCAGCTGGATTATTGGAGCCCCTAGAGACGGACTCTCATTCGAAACAAACGCTGGAGCTCATCAGAACCCCGATGTGTGTGTGTATGTGTGTGTGTGTTTGTGTGCTTGTTGGGGATTGCGCTTTCTTTTTTATTTAAGGGCTTTGAGGAGGTGATGTCCCCCATACACACATACACGCCATTCTTTCCAAAACTCCCTCTCTCCTCTCTTTCACTCTGCAGGAGGTGTGCCATTAATATCACTCTGTTTTTATCCATCTCTTCCCTCTTTCCTCTCACGCTGGCTCGGCCTCAGCTGGGAGGAGCTTAGAGAGACAGAGCAGTGAGTTCAGGAAAGCATGCTTTTGTTCTCCATATACCAACTTATAAAACACAGAAAAAAAACTCAAAAAAAGCCAGAAAGCTTCATGCAACCCCTGCTTCAGAGGTACACACCTTCATGCAGTACCAGCTACTCATTACTGATCACCTTTGAAACCACAATTATTACTCACAAATATTTAACCATTTCAGGGACTAGATAGCTTTGTTGCTTTTAAAATCACAAACATTTCTTTCAAATGTGTCAGACTGCTTTCACTGCTTTTGGACCAAAACCATGTATCTCCACAATGGTAACTTTACAGCAGAATGAATAAACATTCTTAACTTTCAATGCGAGTTAATGGAGCAGGATTTTATTGTGATTGTGGACCATTTCTCTTGGTCCACTTGTAAAAGGCAGCTGGTGTTTTCAAATGATATCAAATTCAAAGCGACAAAAATAGACATAAAAAGTTTTGTCCTGACAGAAACAACATATAAAACTGGTTAATGTTAAGTATAGCTAGGTCTACCAATAGCAAAACTATTTATGTTTAATAAGTGAAGAAACCTAATGTCATGACATTAGACGAATCCTTCAAACACAGTTTCTTGGTGTACCAGCTTGTCTCCCAGACGTGCTCAGCTCCAGGCTGTAGTTGAACTCCCGCCTGAGTGCTGTGCTTGGTTGTGATTGGACTGTTAATGTAGCTGTTGTTCATGCGGCTATAATACGGTTCAGAGGTGATCGGCTCCTGGGGGTCCGGTTGCCCGGCTCTGCCGCGCTTGGCCTGGTCTCTGCTCTCTCTCTCCCTCTCTGGCCCAGAGTGAATGCACGAGCTGCGTGCTGAAAAGGCTCTTTGTGGGGCCTGCTGGCACATATGCACACTCAGATACTCAGAATCAGAATCACTAAGTACAAGATGTTCAAGGAATTTCGCTTAGTGCAGGTGTCAGCAATTAAAACAATATATAAAATACTAATGCAATACACAAAACAATCTAGCAACATAAAAGAGAAGTAAATTGGTGTAATGTGTTATGTTATCTATCTTTGTATCTATGTATGTATTTATCTATCCATCTATCTATATATCTATGTATCTATCTATCATCTATTTACCTATATATACGTGTGTGTGTGTGTATGTGTGTGTGTGTGTGTGTGTGTAAAACTCATAGACATAGAACTTCATAGATTCCCAGTTTGTTTTGGGTGGTTCTGTAATATACAACGGTGAGAATGGAGTTATAATTAAATTAATGTTTAGAATGGCTTGCATTTGAAATAAACCGTTCAAATGCGAATTCAGTACATAATTAGTACGTAATTTATCAATTTATACTGAATAAAAAATGTAAAATGCCCTCTGATGTTTTTGCTGTTTAAATTATTACGGTATAAAACAACGATTATTTTTATGACAAATGATTCAAAACCTTTGAACTGCAGTTTATGGTAATTTAACAACATTATATTCCAAGGAACTTTGCCACATTTCTATTGGTCCCCTCCTGAAATGTTCCCACAATGTAAAGGGTAGCTTGTGTTTTCAAATAGTGTTCAAAAGTAAACAAAAAAAAGCAGGGGATTTTGATGTGACAGCGACAGAATATTATTTACATTTGCAGTACATTAAAGTGCTTGTGTACATCTTATTAAACACCGAAAGAAATGTGTTTTAATAGTCTGGGATGTCTTAACATTGAGTTGATTGAACTTTAACAGAATGTAAAACAGGTTTTTGTTGTTGAAATACCAGTTGCAATACCATACCATACAAAGTGCAGAGGAGGCCTCATTTTCAATGTTTTAACTTGCACTCTGCTGACCCATGGTTTACTGCTACTCACATATTTGTGTGTGTGTGTGTATGCGTGTCTTTGTGTGTGTAGCGAGCATCATGCAGAACTCCGAGGGTGGGTCAGAGGCGGCATCCACTGTGGCCTTGAGGACATCTACTTCAGCCCAGGCTCCCGTTGTTCAGCCGGTCCCTGCATCACAGCAGGTACACACTTGCATAGCCCAGAATGAGAATAGGTTAGGGATGCACTGATTTGGGAATTTAACACGCTGGGGGGCAAAAACATCAAATTTATGCCTGTGAATAAGTTTATATATTTTAGGTTTGTTTTCCCAGTATGTTAAACTCATCAAACAAATCAAATTTAGTCAGCAAATTTGCCATATTTATGTTTGTTTCCTGTAGAAGGTGTGTTAATTTCACTTAGAAAATTAACAAACATGACAAGTGTTTAAACTTTTGCGTACTACTGGATATACAGTACTGATCAAATGTTTGGACATACCTACTTCTTGGTTTTTAACTGTTTTTGGCATTTTACGGTAATAGTGAAGATGTCACTACAAAATGGCATGTATGGGACCATCAAAACCTTGTAGCTTTTTCACCTTGATGTAGCTTGTAGAATGTAGAACATTCTCTTCCGTTCCCCCCAGGCAACTTCATCAGGAGCCACTTGGGTGCATTTAAATAAATTAATGACAGCATTATATGTGATTATTTTTCTTTTGGATACATACATAGGCGTCACTGTTTACATTAGTGTTAGAAACACGTTTCAGGCATTTAAGCGTAAAACTTTAGGTCAAAATGTCCATTTAAGCATTATTAAAACATGCATTCAATCATGTTTGTCCAACCTTCTGCCTGGAGCTGTGTGTCACAGTAGTTTGAAGGTTTTACAGGTTCCTTCTGGGGATATCATGCACATTTTGTGTAGTATGTCCTCAGGCTTATGACCCTGCACTGTTCATCTCTTTCTCTCCATCAGCCCTGTACTCAGAGATTTAATGGTGCAGGAATGATGGAAGATTCTTCTTCTCTAGAACCTTCCTCACTCACGTCCTCGCGCCGCCAGACTGAACTGAAAAATTATTAGTCATGCCGATGTCGATGGCTGGAAAGAGAGATGTTGGGTTTGGACCGGCCGTTCAGCCTGAGACGTCCACAGAGACCAGGCTGGAGATAATTTAGGTTAAGGCGTTCGTGGTGTGCATCACATGTGGCTCTGACAGCTTTACGTATTTGAAGAAAGCCAGTGTTGAGCTCAAAAACCACCAGCGAACTAAGAGGCCCCGGTGTGCTTTGGTCTTTTACAGTACACTAAAAAGGCTCATATCATGGAAAACCACATTTTTCCTTGCCTTTTTGAAATAAGTGGACATTGTTAAATTTCTACCACTCATCCCTAGTCGATACAGCCCATTTTAGATTTGTTTCTGTGATGTAATGAAAATCAGCACATATTGCTTTTCCTACCCACTCACGCTAAAGTTATAAAGAGTGTTGTAGTTTAGACTGTTTTTTTGAAAGATGCCTAAAACAGGGCAGCCAATCAGAACAGAGGTCGTTCAGTTGTAAATGTACAGTAAGAAAAACAGGCTGCTTAATTCTCAAGGAAAAGAGAGGTCTTATGAAAATCAGTTGTACTGTTTCTGGGACATATATTCACACAAACGTCATACAATACCATTGAGAAGGTTAGAAGTTTTAAAATTATAATAATATACTGTAATTATTATGTCATCTGCCTAAAGGTTTGATAACTATATTTTTCATTATATTATCCTCTACAGCTCTGTTCATTATTCTAAGCATCAAATTTCATAATATTTTACAACTTCCTAAGAAAGCTGTGGTGTTGTTGAGTAGTATCCTCATAGCTCTGTTGCTCTAGAGGCGTCACCTCTCTTCCTCAGATGAAGATTTGCTTTCAAACACTCTGCAAAGACCACAGCTGATGGACAAAATCAGCCATTAAACCAGTCATTCTTCATCAGTGCACATATGTTATTTTCAGGAAGACACTCAGGCTGTCAAACCATTTATCAAATGGCAAGAGGCACTGATTTTTTTTTCTTCTTTTTTTTTATTTGTGTGTATGTGTGTGTGCATATTCCTGTCTAGCAGCGAGTGTTAGTTCAGGCCACAGGCTCTTCCCAGAAGGGAGGACAGGTGCAGCAGCTGTCTAGAGTGCAACAAGTCCCTCAGCAGGTACACATAGACACACATACACACATACAACCCATTCTTGCCCAAGCCTCGCATTTCTTGTGGAGTTTTACCACATCTCTTTCTTATCTTTGTTCTTTTTTCCAAATTTTTTTAGTCTCCCCTTATCTCTCTCTCATACTCTCTCTTTCTGTCTCTCTTTATCTCTGTGTCCTAATGTCCTAAAGCTGTGCCCGCTCTGACAAGCCCTGAAACACATGCGTGGATTTCTGTCTTCCTTTTTTTAGGACCCATGACAGTTCTAGCCCATCATGACAAGTCCCTTAATGAGCCGTGCTTCGGCTCAGTAGGGCTTTTCTATTCGTTAGCGTGAAGCTTTGTTCTGGCTGCCACCTGCTGACTTCACCGCTGCCGCGACTAACGCGGGCTACAAGATCACACTGTCACTCTCTCATCTCCGCTCTAACCCTTCAGCCCAACCTCCTGCATTCTGGTCTCTTATCTTTAACTATTTCTCTAATGTAGCAGCTTTTGTGCTCAAGTCTTGACAAAGCTCTGATTTTTTTTGCCAAAGCTCTGTTTATGTTTGTGTGTGTGTGTGTGTGTGTGTGTGTGTGTGTGTGCGCATGTGTGGCAGGTGCAGCAGGTACAGCATGTATACCCCTCCCAGGTGCAGTATGTTGAAGGAGGAGAGGCTGTGTACCCTAATGGCACCATGTAAGTTACCTCCACTGCTTATTTTCACTTACATTTTTTTATATATCTAATGCATATCTCTTTTGGGTGTAACATTCTCCTGAGTTTTAAGGACATTCTTGTCTGAAACCAAAGCCGAAAATCAGGAAACAGTAGGCCAAAAATAAAAAAAAGGCTGATATGAAATAAAAACATAAATTAAACTAGGTAAATAGTTACAAACCACATCTATAACAGAGATGTCCTTGATGCTTAGAGTGAACAGTGATTATAAATTGATCAGTGTTTATCTACGTCCACTAAAGCTGCTAAACTTTAAATGTTGCAACAGCTACATTGCAACCATGGCAAATGAATGGAACAGTCACAATTTTTAATCACTAAAACTTTTTTCAGGCAAATGTTTCAGCTTTTTTTCTCTTTTGGCCTATATATGAAAATACTTTGGGTGCATTGTGTCTTAATTAAAGAGGATGGGGAGGGGCATTTTACCACATTACGTTTTTTTAACTATGCCACAGTGCATGTAGTTAAGTGGAATAGAGTCTACTTATGACTTTTCTCTTTGTGTTAGATATTAATCAGATTTTTTTCAAGACATTTTTCTCTGTGGTGTGGTGACACCCCTCATAAGCCATGCATGTTAAAGGGTTCAGCCATTAAACCTCAAAAGGTTAAGAACTCCTTTAAAAACGTAACAGTTTTTACATTTTCTCAATATGTAACTACCTTGTCCTCTTTTGGTAGTTCCCTCTCTCTCCACTTTTCTCATTCTCACTTCTTCTCTCTTTCAGTCGTACTGCATACACCTATAACCCCGATGCCCATTTGTATGGGCAGGGTAGCGGCAGCACCTACTTTGACTCCCAAGCTGGAGGGACCCAGGTGACCACAGTGGTTTCCTCAGCCAGTGGGGTGCCCCCCCATGGCATGGTGGGCATCGCCATGGATGTAGGTGGCAGCCAGATCATCTCCAGTGGCAGTGCCTACCTCATCCACAGTGGGATGGACGGCAACCGACACCACACTTCACACTCCTCCCGAGCTTCCTCTGCAATGGTACGATCTGCATTTCTCACTCTGAAATCCTCAGTGTAGGACTTCACTCCAGAAAAGGTTCACCAAACTGATGTAGGAAACATAAGTTGAAAAGAACCTTCCTTGGTCTTTTGTAGCAAACAATCCTTTGAAAGCTGTCAAAGGGCTTCCTACTTACTACATAGTGCACTATGTAGGAATTAAACTACTGACTCTTGGATCCACACAAGGCATAATGTGTCAATCAAATAGCCATTAGAGATTTGCCCACACATGCAAAACTCTATACTGGACAAACTATACACTGTATGGGTGTAGAAGCCAGAATTTTTTAAGTTAGCACACTATACAAGAAGTAAGAAGCCATTTGAGATTCAGTCTTGGTGAATCAAGTCGTTCTTCTGTAGCATCAGTCCAAATAACCATTGATTGAGTCCAAATAACCAAAGATTCTATCCTGTGGTGGCATTAGAGGACAGTCGCTTTCTCCCAGCTACTGCAAAACAGTGCCTATTTTAAGTTGTGTTGCATAACTTTAACAGAAGCTAGTTATAACATCTTTATGATGCTGTTAGGGTGGCTGTATAATGGTTCGATTGAGGCGCTGTAGGGCAACAGATGTTTTAAATATAAAACGTAATTTTTCTGGATCAAATCTTCCCAGTACATTCAGCTGAATGGATTTTGGTGGAATTCTCCTCCAGTGATGTGTTGATGAAATAAACCAGATATGCAGTCACTCGCTGTTCAGGCAGCGGCTGACGTTTCAGCCTGCGCACCAGTTTTAGTGTCTCTGTGTAAACGTGTGTGTCATTGCTGGTTCATGGGGTGGAAGAAAGAGGGAGAGAGATAGACACCGGAAAGAATGGAAAAAGAAAAGAGCTTTGAAAACACAGAGGGTTAAAGAAAGCCCTGTTGAAGCTTGATTCATTTTACTAGGGGATGTTCTGCAATTTAAGCGATGACTAATGAGATCCTGTGAAATCCAGTATGAATCTGCAATGACCTTCAGTGAAAACCTTCTGAACTTGGATCTCCCTCAGTAATAGAAGTCTTGTTACAGCTGACCTCACAGTAAGCACAGTAACAAAATCTGTTAAACGACAACCACCTCTGTTTTTGGCATCTAAAAGCAAGGCCTGCACATCTACTTCTAAAAAAACTGTTTTTGGTGACGTCTGATTAGAGGAAGGAAAATGGTGCACTTTAAATGTCTAAAAATATCTAGACAAGCCTTTAAATTAGTGATTAGTAATTAGAGCTACCTTAAGGTGTACACATTACTGACACGGGTGTTCAGTCACAATCTCCTTAGAAAGGTATTTCCAATAGAATGGGGTGCTCTGGAACAGCAACATCACCATGCCCAGTGTCAAGTGTCATTTAGGGGGGTATAATGCCCCCACAGCAGTGGAACTATGTTCTCTCGAGTGATGGAGCTGCGTCTAATACCTTTTGAGATGATTTGAGATGCTGTTTGTGATCCAGAACTAACCAGCATGAGTAGCTGACCTCACTAATGCTCTTGTGGCTACATACAATCAAATCCTCACAGTAATGTTCCAACATCTAGTACAAAAAAGCGGGGACAGCAAAGAGGGGACAAACTGCCTGTTAATACACTTGATTTCAGAAGAAACGCTGGACACTGCAATTTTTTGTCTACTCTTTTGATGTGCACCTTGATGGTAGTCTTCATATCTTGCTGGGAACAACAAAAAAAAGAACAATTTCAGTGAGGTCTATTTAATGTAAATTGCTTACATTACAAAGATACTGCATCCTGTACCAACTGACCGGTCAAATCCAACAATTACTATGAACCTCTAAAATTAATCCAGCTCTAATAGAGCTTATAAGAAGCAGGAAAAGAGACTATGAGTGGTCAGGATGGAGGCTGCTGCGGCTGCTGCTGCTGTTTCTGCTCCTCAGTAATTCAGCTGGGCCCTGTTGTAGCGCTGTTCACAGGCACTCGAGCGCCCTGTGAGAGGAAGCAGCCCCAGAGCTTGTTACCGTTTGGCCCAGAGCCCTTGGGAGCCTTTAAAAGACCTAGAGGGATGCTTGTTTTTTTCACCAGTTTATTCTCTTTCTCTCTCTTTCTCTCTCTCTCTCTCTCTCTTTCTCTCTCTCTCTTTCTCTCTCTCTCTTTCTCTCTCGTTCTCTATCTCTGTCTCTCTCTTTTTTTCTTTGTAGTTTTGCTACTATTTCATGCATCTCTATGTGGCATCTTCTCTCTCTGTGCACCTCTTTTCTTCCTGCTCTTGAAGGAAAAGCTCCCACGTCAGGGACTGGCTCTGCCCCCTTAGTTTACTTTGCTGAGGAGTGACCTCAGTTATTCTTAGAAATCCTCTCCTTTATACGCAGCCTGAGGAAATAAACAGCCTTGTTTGAGTTAAAATTGAGCTCTTTTCAGAAAATGGTGAACCACCTGCTTGCCCAAGGCCATCATTCTACCTGTTCTTCAGCAGAAAAGGCAAAGTCATGTTTGAAAGCAGCGCATACTGAATGTATTCAGCGCATTCGTGTTCAGGGACCCTGGAATGCGTTTTAAATTGGCGGTCCTGAAATTTTAAGCGGCACATATGTGACCTACACCATGATATCATTCAAAATGACTTGCCTTTTAATTCCTTTGATTAGTTTTGGAAAATCAGACCAAACATGCTTTATGTAATATGATGGAAATCAGCAATATACGCATATAACTTGCATATCACACCCTGCTCACTCCCTTTCTTTACAAACTTTATGCAAATGAGCCAGTGGCAACCAGCCAGATTGTTGCTTTGCGATCATACCCACAATCACACGCACGACCAACAGAAGAGTTTACAAATATATATATGAATGAATGCAAATTACATTACATTAATTTTTACGTTTATAAACAATATTTAGCTACTTTCCAGGCACACTTTCACTCTGGGCAACTGAAGCTGCTTGTTTAAAGAACACGCTCCAACAACGGCCAACAGCGGGGCAAAATATGTACACACAAAAATAAAACATAAAATCAAGATTTACACCCTAACCTACAACACACAGACAGGTCTTTACAACACCCAAATGATTTTAAAATTCTGCAGCACCCTCAGTGTCCCTGTTTGTGTTAACCTTAATATTTGTATGCAGTGTAGTGTGTGACACAGAGGGGTTAGCTGTACCTCTAGCAGGCATTTTAGTGTGTGACATAGGGTTATTTGTGTTAGAATTATATTGTGACAAGACCCGAGCCTGCAGCTTGACCCTCCTCCATTATTTGCATGCGTTTTGTTCACTGTTAAAGAGTTTAGCTGCAAACACTGACTGACTGTGATGGAAATGCACTGATCTGGCTACAGCTAACAGTCTGATTGCCTTTTCTGTTCTTTGTTTTTGCATTTTTTTTTTCATCTATTCCCTTTCTCTCTCTCTCTCTGTTATCTTTACCTCTCTCTTCCCCTCACCCCTTCTTACGCGAA
>JBBPCZ010000017.1:18510677-18521202 GCA_037974445.1 Brycinus macrolepidotus | reverse complement strand
CCCCTTGAGGTTTTGCATGCTCCCCCCCCCCCCCCCCTTCTTTTTCTGTAGCTTGAAATGGCGATTGAAAACCTCCAAAAGTCTGAAGGGATTGCCTCTCACAAGAGCAGCCTGCTCAACAGCCATGTAAGTCATCCAAGAAAACTTTATTTAAGAGAAGAGAGAACAAAGGGAAGGCCTGTTGCTTCTCTGACTTTCTGCTTGCGCCGCTCAGGCTCTCCTCGCTGCCCTGTGCTTGCCCACTGTCTTATGGTTCCTCCCTCCTGTTGCTTGCTGTTAGACACAGCTTTTCAGTTCTGTAGAAGTGGCTTTAATAGGGTGGCTGCATAGATTCCCATGGCTAATCTTTGATCGGTAAGCATGCTCTTAACTAGTGGGTATTCAAAGGCTCTGAAGACTGAAGATTGGCTGAACAGAACAGAAACATACATTAACCCAGTAGACATCACAGTATCATGATGTACGGACCTGAAGGTAATAGGTACATAAAAGTTTGTAATTGACTGTGGTTGATAATATTGAATAAAGTATGCTACAATTTTTAAGCCAAAATAAAATTTTTGCTGTGTCAGATTTGTATATTTAGTGCATACAAATAATTCTGAATCATAATAAAAAAAGTTGTGCACCGAATTTAGGGATTCACAGATCATGGGTTTTTATGGCCGAACTCGATTCCAATTTCTTCACAGCAGAACTAGCTTTTTTAGCCCAAAGCTCACACTGTGTGGGCTAAGTGAACACATGAAACAAACAAGTGCATTGTATGTTGGCAAATTCGTAACATGATTTGCTCTTTATCAAAGCAAACAGTTGTGAATTCCTAAATGAAAGATCAGTTGCTGTTTAAAATAAAATGAATCAAACTAATTACATTGAAAGCAAATGTTAACGGTTTACCACAATGAGTCATGCATGATTATGCTGCGACATTTTAGTACAGGTTTAGCACCTGCATTAATATAAGGCGCGGGCACACTTACCTGCCTCACGTTTATCTCATTAAAAGCAGATCAGCTAAAATAAACTGTCTAATTGCTGATTGATTTTTGAGCAAAAATTATCCCGATTCGTATCTTGGCCAAATTGTGCATCCTTAATTCAGTTGTCATCTAATTGAAGTGTTATTAGGGCAAGGATTTACACCCTTGATACACACACACACACACACACACACACACACACACACCATTCCCATCATTCATTCACACACACACACACACACACATAGGCTTACTGTAAGTCTTAGCCCTGGAATACCCCTGTTTTGCATAGTTGTGTGTTTTCCCCGCATTTAGCTTCCATGATTCAACTCACAAATGCCTTGAAATTATCTGGTGAGTTGAATGAAATATATGTGACTGAAAGTGCTAACCTACACTCTTCAGTGGTGGTCCAAATGACAGGTATTTGGAAACATTCGCTTTAGATCTCTATCCAAAAGGGCAGGCTAGAAGCTGTCAGCAAAGCACAGTCTGCCCCTTCTTCCAAGCCTCTGATGTTGAGCTATCTGAGCTGTTCTTTGTCAGAAGCTGAAGTGTCTCCATGCAGTCACAGATAGGAAAATCTGCCCACCGCTCAACCTGTTTACAAATGTTTACAAACATGTGATTAAATACCCCTTACTTAATGGGCCAACTAGGTGTGTTTGTTCGTGTGTGTGTGTGTGTGTGGGTGTGGGTGTTGGGGATAATGTGTGTCACTTTTTCAGACCGCCATTGAGCAATTATGCTGTCAGACTCCCTAGCCTGTTCTGTTTATTTCCGAAGCAGGCAGTAAAAGCTCCCCTCCTGTGTTTTCCATGACTGAACCATCTGCTAAAGTTTAGGAAATGTTAGGGGATGGGAGATATGGCTGTGTTCATGTTTTATCATGATAAACTAGACTACAGTATATTTTCCTGAGCACACTGCAGGCATCAATGGTACATCCAAAACACTGGGAATACTAAATGGCATGCTTCATAAAAAATACAGATTCTGATCAATTGTAGAGTCTGAAAACAACTGGAACCAGCACTGTCACATTATTGTCAAAAGAAAGCATATTAACTATCCATAGTAACCATTATGCCAAAATGTATTTGTTTATTTACTGTATTTGGCACTGTTCTCTTGCTAGTGCAACTTGTTTCAGCTTGCTAGTGAAGCTCAAAAAAGAATATTACAATATTGCAATGTATTGCATATCATCCATAAATATCACAATTTAAAATTTTTGCTACATCACCCACCCCTGAAAGACATCTTTTATCTGCCTCAGTTCTAGATGCCTTTTAAAGGTGTTATTTAATTTTTTGCTCATTATACTGAGTGTCTTCAGCTCTAATAGAAAAACAGTTATGACTTAGCGTGTGTTTGTGTGTTTTTGTGTGTTTATAGTTGCAGTGGCTGTTGGATAACTATGAGACTGCAGAAGGTGTAAGTTTGCCACGGAGTTCCCTCTATAACCACTACTTGCGCCACTGCCAAGAGCAGAAGCTGGACCCAGTCAATGCCGCCTCCTTCGGCAAGCTCATCCGCTCAGTCTTTATGGGGTTACGCACGCGTCGCCTTGGCACCAGGTCAGTCTCACACACACATACACATACATATACAAAGCTATCAGTGTTACCAAAACAAGAGAAATCCAACACTACTGCATTCATTATACATGTGTATACACACACGCGCGTACAGCTGACACTATTAATGTCAATTCCAGGCTTACTCTATATGTTTATATATGTGTATGTATATGTGTTTATATTTGTATATGTGTGTGTGTGTGTGTGTGTGTGTGTGTGTGTGTGTGTGATTCAGAGGGAACTCGAAGTACCACTACTATGGCATCCGCGTAAAGCCTGATTCTCCTCTGAACCGACTGCAGGAGGACTCTCAGTACATGGCGATGAGACAGCAGCCTGTCCACCAGAAACAGAGGTGTGTGTGTGTGTGCATGTCTCTTTTGAACCGCCACTGTTCACTCCCTACCAAAGCTTTGATCCCTTGCTTTTTTGATGTTCATTAATTTTATTTGTGCCTGAATTAGCTGTAGACTGGCAGAAAGGTTGCAGAGGTTCCATCTTATTCTATTCTGTTTCACTGATAAACTCTATAGCACCCCTCTCTGCCTTGAGTCTATATCCCACCAATCACATGACCCCCCCCCCCACTCAAACCCCCTACTCACAGGTGATCATTTGGTTAGTAGCCCTCTAGTGTGTGCAGTGAGTCCCTGCTCTAACCAACTTCTGTGCGCCCTGCTGTCCCCTATAATCAGATTTAAGCCCCTGCAGAAAGTGGATGGGATGGGTGATGGAATCTCCAGTGTCTCCCAGCACTCCAGCGGCACACCAGAGCAGAGTGTAGCCGCGCAGAGCCAACACCACCAGCAGTACATTGGTAATAAACACTATAGCATTATTAGCAGAAAGTAGCTAATAACCACTGTGACACTCAATATGACCAGTCATACATAGGCAGTAAACTCTACAGCCCTCAATACCAGCATAGTACAAACATAATAAAAACTACAGTACTCAACACCAATCATACGTAGTCAAATAAGCACTACAGTACTCAGCACCACCAATAGAACATAGATAATAAAACACTACAGCACTCAGTACCTCCAGTTATGTAGATTAAACAGTACCGGATGCTGCCTTTACAATTTAAATTACCTGTCAAAAGTTTGTATGTGCGTTATATTTTCTATTTTACAATAGTAATTGTACTTAACTAAGAAATAACACATGGAATTATCCAGCGACTAAAACATATTAGACACATTAGGATTTTCATTTTTTCAATTAAAATATTAATTGCCTTGTGCTTGATTGCAGATGTGTCTCATGTACTGCCCCCATTTCCCTCTCCTGACCTGGGCTCGTGCCCCCTGCCTGAGCGGATCACCGCAAATGACGTGAAAAAGCTACAGAGCATCTACAGGGACCACTGTGAGGTACGACTTTATTTCTGACTCACTCTCTTCCTCACTCTATCGTGCCTTTTCAAGCTCTGTCATGCTTTCTTTCTCTCCCTCTCTCTCACCCTTGTTCCACACCTTCTTTCTTTTGACCGTCACCATCCAGGCATGTCTGGGGCTGGAAAACATGTTGGACAACATGATCTATTTTAGAACTCCTTTGGCGCAGTTGTTTGTCTATAAAGTCTCTAAAGTTGGGCCTAACGTGGAGGCTGATACCTATTTTAAGGGGCTACAAAATCAGATAATTGATCAAATCAGCCAATATAATTTTATAATTTATTTTTGTTATTTAGTTAATAATATTACCCCACAGTAGTTTTAGAGACACAGCCCTTTACTGACTGATATGGTTCTCAGTTGCTGCACTGTTTAAGCAAATAAACTTCATTAATTCAGTCTTAAATGAGGCTACTGGGGACAAAGAATTGTTTGGTTTTGGACTCCCTCATATATTTCTTTGTTTTCATCAGTTCACTTCATAGAAAACAAATTTTAGTGTCATAACTTTCTGTTCTCACACTGGAAATTAGAACTTTAAACATCACACAGGTTTTTTAATTTTCTAGTTATGATGTTTTATGTTCAGATGTACTAGTTCATTTGGTAGTGCGGTCATATAGTTAGCTACACAGTGAGTCTTATCAATGGCACACCCAAGGCTTATTGATGTGTGTGGGGAGCGAGGGCTAGCCTGTTCAATCCCACAGAAGAGCTACTGTAGCACATATTGCTGGCAAATAATGCTGGCTATGTTAGAAAAGTGTCAGAACACACAGTGAACACACAGCTTGTTGCGCATGAGTCTGCATAGCCACAGACCAGTCAGAGAGCCCATACTGACCTCTGTCCACAGCATCAGAACTGGTTTCCAGTTTCTCCTTAAAGCTTTTGTTAATTTTTTATGTATAGTTGTGTTGCTCTTTTCAGTACTATTCATGCTGTGTTTTTCTGAATGTGCAAAAAAGCAAGGTGCGTCGTCGCAGTGTTCTGTTTTTCTTGGAGGTTCACGCTGCTGGGTTTTAATGAAGGTTCTGGTTGGCTGCAAGCCTCCCAGTAGTTAAACAACAGCTAGCAATAACTAACTGGCTAGCTACAATTAGCCAAATCACTTGCCTGTTAACAATAGATAATCTAACAAAATAAAAAAGAAACTTACTTGTGCAGGCCAGCGTTTGACATGTGCAGGCAAAAACATTTTATTTGGATGGCCTACTGTAGATTCTTTGTAGAAGCTCAGCTTGCCTTTAACTAATATTCAACCAAATAACTATTAAAATGTAACTGAAGTTGAAAGTAAAAGGTTCTACTAAATGTAACCCTAAGCCTAACCTTAACCTTAACCCAGAAAATCTAATTCTGATCCTAAACCTAAATCTAATGCTGTTGATAAACCACTGAGTTTCACCAGACAGTTTGTTAACATTTAACGTATCTGTAGATCATTTATAGGTGGCCATCAAAATAAAGTGTGACCAGAAGTATTCCTAATAACTAGCAAATGTGGTACTGCTAGACAAACAAGCTAAACTAAACCAAAGCTGCTTCTTTGTTTGTCTCATGATTTGTATCAGTGAAAAACTGCAATCACTTCTCCCTCTTCCATTATAAACTAAAGGTCCACAGAAATAACACTCATGACATGAGGAACTGACCTCGTGTCTCGCTTCTAGTTTTGCCATGAAGTAAGATTTTTTCAATCTCCTTCTGGAAAGAAAATGGATCCCCAAATGTGTGGTCCACAGTTGTGCTTTGGATCCACAAATGTGTGGTCTTATGCACAATTCATTTTGACACCACTATTTTCCAACATCTCTTTATCCCTTAGAATTAAACAGGTTGTTATTGTAGCTATGCCTCTAAGACTGGATATAAATGTTCTGACTGGCTGCCTCATATTGTCCCTCATTCAAAAAGGATGCAGAAACACCCCTTGTAGCTTAAAGGGGCATGGCTTAACTGCAGTTGGCTGTAAGGGCAGATATATGTAAATGCATTGGCTTTTGGGACAATGTAAAACAGTGATTTTAAAAGAGACCTTTTTGCAGCTTCATTTTTATAGATAGACTGTGGTTTTGAAACAATATTTGCATATAGTATACTTTTATTTTTTAAAAAAGCAAGGTTTCTATGTTCTGTCATATAGACACTTTAAAAACACCCACTAGTGATACATGTTCTTTAAAACAGCTTATGTTCCCATTGCAGCCCAGACATTATAGCTAAGACGTAGATGTAACAGTAGTCTAAAGAAAATCTATTTCATATTCAGGATGAGGTTCTACTTTGGGACAGTTTGGGACATTAGGAACCCTGCCTGTGTCTCCTGTGCTTATTGGAACACTCTCCCAGGCTGATCGAACAGTCTGCTAGTGCAGTGCCAAGTACCCACAGTAGTGCACCTGCAGAATGTGCAGCAGTCAGAGTTGGGCCAGGCTGCAGATTTGGCCGTGTTTGGTGCAGTTTCTCTGAGAGGGGCAGTTTGATGGTCTCGGCCAGTCCCTCCCCTCGCTCTCTGTTCAGCTCACACCTTTTGTTCCTAAGCTCCTTTCATCCTTCTCTCAGTGCCTTTCCAGTCATGCCAATTAACCTTTCAGCCAGCAGGAGACACACACACAAACACACACACACGCACACACACACACCGCTCAGGCCGCTGATCTCTCTCTCTCTCCGCCTTTGTCTGTCACCACTTTTTCTCTTGTCAGTCAAGGAAGAGCTTTTTTTTGCGTGCATCTCTTTTTTTATAGCCTTTTTTTGACAAGCACAAAGATATCTTATCTGTGATGCCGGTTGTAAAGTTTCAGCTTCTTTGTTGTCTTTGGGGTTTCAAAACCAACTTTGACCTGTATCTGTCCCTCTGTCGGTGGAAATTGGCTCCATGTACACACACAAATAGAACTGGAAACAAGAGTCAAACTCCACTTTTCAGATGTTTTGTCTCTTGTCCTTTTAAAATGCTGTAAATTCATAACCACGTCGTGTTTTTTCCTGAGCTGAGAAAAAAAGGAAAGAAGGTAAAAAGGAAAAAAAAATAACACTTGTTTGTCAAGACAGGGGAATTTTCCCTTTTTTTGTTTTTGGAGTGCAGTGTTTGAACTGTTGCTGTGGCAACGGTAAACAAGGTTGCCGTGGCAACCTGGTGAGGAAGCCAAAACATATTGCGTGATTGGTGGAGGGCGGGGTGGGGGTGTGCTATAGGTCTGTGTAACTGGATATAGGAGTGAGTGTCCGACCACAGGAGAATCTCTAAAGCAAGTGTGAACCATGCTGAATAGAGATAGTGTACTAGTGCACGCTCATGCACACACACACACACACACACACACACACACACACACACACACACCCCCCTTACTGTTGAATTCTCCAGAAATCTCCTGGTTTAATCTTTAGACATTCAGTAACTAATGTGTTTAAAGCAAATAACTGAAGTGTGGACCAGCATACAGACTCTTTAAAGGGTTACTGACGTAAATGACACATACACACACCACACAAAAAAAACACAGCACTTTCACTTTCTGAGTGAAGTCGTGCCATGTGCTTTTCTAGACACTTTGTTTGGTTCAAAGACATTCTTTTTCACATTCGCATTCTTTTTGTACATTATTTTTCTTCATGATAAGAGCTTGTTTACATAGTTAAAATCGTATTAAGGTCTCAAGGTCCTTTACATACACCCTAAACCTTGTTTGTGGCCTTTGTTTATGGATGCTTTGTTGGTTGCTGTGTGAGTTGGCTAGTGGTCATGCTGTAGGCCATCACAAGGGCAGCGCTGAGGAGAGAATTGACCTAATTATTGAGGAAATCGAGGTAGGAAGTAGCTCAGCGGAGGTCGAAACAAAGCTTGCCCATCTGGTCACGTTCACACTACTCACTGTTTAAGAGTTTTTCCAGGAATACTCATGTCCAAACAAAGTGTGGAGAATGGCTTTGGTGTAATGTAGCAGCTGCAAAATTATTTAACAACATCAACAGAAGAATTTTTTTTTCCCAATAATAAGCATTTTTTTCTACATACGTATCACAAATTGCTTTAAAGACAGGTGGAAATGTTCGACAGTAATAATAAAAAAAATGTTGTTTAGTGGGAAAGAAAAAGTGTAAATACATGAAAGTTAAGAGTATTACTTAGTCATGTAAGGTAATAACATCAAATTAAAACCTTAAATACAGGTTTTAGCTGTTTAATCAAAAGCCAAATTAAGAAATGTTTTTTCAAATGTTTCTTCAAAGATCAGTTTCTGCAAACAGACTGCTGAGCTACGCAGGTGCTTAAGGTCATTTAAAGCTTTAAAAACAAATAAAATAACTTTAAACTCTGTCTGAACAATACAGGCAGTTCTTTAAAAGCAGGGATGATATGAGCTCTCTTTCTTGTTCGGGTTTGGATCTCTGCTGTTCTGCATTTTACACAAGTAGAGGATGTACTGTTTTCTTATAAAGCCCAGTAAAGAGAGTAGGGCTGAGTATCAATTCTGTGAACTGAATTCAAGTAATCTTATACACAGAATTTACAGCAAAAATTATGTCTATAAACAGGATCTCATAGATAGTTAGATAGATAGATAGAAAGAAAGAAAATGTATTTATCCCCAAGGGGAAATTCAGATATCCAGTAGCTTATTCATAAATACAATAATTAAAATAGATATAATACTAAAAATAAATTGAATAATAAATGGAATAATTAAATGACGATAAAAAGTAGAATAATAATTAAAAAGGGTCAAAGAACATTGCCGTGGGGACATGAATGCCTGTCTTTACAAATTTCATGGATATAAAGTAAATTAGTAATGCATATTATTTACATTTCATATATTACGATATTTGTAGCTACAAGCATTTGTGAGTTCCTGCTGGTGTGGGTCTCCTCTCTTCAAGTGATTGTAACAAAAGCTATCTTTGTTTAGAATGTCCAGACTGCTGAACATGGCTTTATAATGGTCTGTGGATCCTGTTTGTTCTACAAATTGTAATCACTAAGATGATTCATCAAGAACATGAATGAATTTTAATGAAGTACTCATGGCATGTACTTCTGCATAATCAAGCTTCTTTTTGTTGCTCTGGATAGCAAAGACAGACCTTAAACAATATTTTAATTGATAGAAAACCACCTTAGTGTTTACATGCAGGATGAAACAGAGCTCAGAGCTATTATTATTGCAAACAGTGATTTTTCACTGGGAACATTCTTGTATTACTCAGTCCTACTGATGAAAATTGTAGAACTTTATTGTGTATTAACTATATATATATATGTAAATAGCAGTAAGGTTTTTTTGTTTTTGCCTAAGTGAAATAGTCAACAGCTTAAGTGATTTTTATACCATTTTTACTTGTTAGTAATTTTGCTCTCTCTTCTCTCTCTCTCAGGCCACTCTGGATGTGGTAATGAATCTGCAGTTCCACTACATAGAGAAGCTGTGGATGACTTTCTGGTATTCAACACCGCCACCTAGTGATGGCACCACCACCATCCCCAACAGGTCAGATACTGCCACAGTACGCTGGTAATGTGGCACTACATACATTCTGAATTTATTATTTATTTTAAACTTTGTTTACGGGGAAATTAGAATAGTGATTGCTGTTCAAGCCTTGAAGACCGCTTTTTTGTCTGCTTTTATTGGGTGATACCAGTGGATGTTTTTAAAAGTCTTTAGTGCAAACTATAGCTTCCTGTAATATATATGTTTTACTATTATTTATATGTCTGCAAACTTACTTCCTTTACATTCTTAGGTTATTTGGAAATCCGAGATGGAAAGAAATCTGCTTCTTTATGTAGAATGTTATTTTTCATGCTCTTGATGAACTCAAATAGGGAACCTGTGTGATCTAAGCCTCTCTCTGTCCGTTTCCCTGCAGTGATGAGGATATGGAGGGGGTGCTCCCCAGGGAGAAGCTGATTGCTCTGTGCAAGTTTGAGCCGGTAAAACAGTGGATGCGGAGCTGTGATCACATCCTGTACCAGGCACTGGTGGAAATCCTCATCCCTGACGTATTGCGGCCAGTTCCAAGTAAGTACTACACTGTATACGACATTATACTACTCTAGAAAATTTCTTCTTTACTGTTTTCTGAACAACCATTTTGTTCTAATGTACTAAATATGGTAGTACTTTTCTGTAACTTTTGTGTTAATTTTTTGATAAACTAGTGCTGCAGTGGATGTATATTTGTATGTTACTTGTAAAAAATACAGAAACGTATCAGTTTGATGTGTATAATTTTGATGCAAAAGATATGTATTTTTTGTGTCCTTAATTCACAATGTATTTTTTACATAAAATGGCCTTCAGGAGATACGTTTCATAACCAATAATACCAGCTATTATTTTATGTGGTCAGAAATTAAATTATTTTAATGAATTAATCTTTCCTCTGCAATGATAAGTTACTCTTTGTATTGCATTTATATTGTGTATTACTACATTGGAATTATTTGTATGCTTAGTTTTATTCTAATTTTGATTGCTCTTTCTTACTGCAGACTCTGATAACACACTGTAGATCTAGTCCTCTTATGCTGTTTTATTCTATA
>JBBPCZ010000017.1:18488351-18509160 GCA_037974445.1 Brycinus macrolepidotus | reverse complement strand
TATATATATATATTTATATAGTGTATATAGTTTTATACACTATTGACCACACTTGATTCAAAATTCCAAACAAAAAACTGTTTGGAGAAAATTTTAAAAATAGTACATATAAACAATTTATAATACCTTGGAAATGTTAAACTACACAACACTCTTAGATTATTTTACAATTGCAACAATTAAAATAGTAATGTTAAGTGCAGAGTGTGTGCATGTGTGAGCTCTGTTTCATCCCATCATGGCTGTATATAATAAATGAAACACTGCTCTGCACTACTGCTTCTGATATTAAAAGGATGCAAACGAAGAACAGACGACAAGGTGACTAGGGGGTCAAACAGCATAACAGCTTGTAGCTGTACAGATAAAGGGCTTGACAATGAACTGATGAATTAAAATAAAATGTGCACAGCTACACAGTTGCAGTGTAAAGACATGGTTGGTGTGTGGTTTGCTTTTTTTAGTTTTGCTGTTTAACTATATAAAGCCAATGCGTCCTTCACAGCTCCATGGTGATCAGAGATTTGACGCTGCGCAGTGCCGCTAGCTTTGGCTCCTTCCACCTGATCCGGCTGCTGTATGACGAGTACATGTTCTACCTGGTGGAGCACCGCGTTGCCCAGGCCACTGGCGAGACGCCCATAGCTGTCATGGGAGAGGTTTGTCTGAAGCTTAGATTCACACAGTCATACCTTCATTGCTTTAAATGTTTTTGTTATTGTTAGCATGTTGATTACAATCAGTTCCTTTCACCCTTTGCCTACGTCAATGTAATGTAATGCCTTTTTGATTTGCAGTTCAGTGACCTCAGCTCAATGATGCCCTCACTGATGGAGAAAGGTACAAACTCCTCTTTTAAAATGTACTCATTTATTTCTCAGGGTGGTGTTGTCTGTATGGTGCTGTTCTGAAATTGAACCCTTTAATGGGGTGATCTTATGGCCAATTCCACTTTCTTTACAAGCTATATTTTATTAGCCATTTTTCAAAAGCAATATGCAACAGAAGACCGAAAGATGTCTTTATTCAAAGCTAACATTTTGCGAATGTGAACACCCTGATAAGAATTACACAGGCTCTTCAAACACATAGAAATTTCAAACAGATGCAAGTTTTGGCAAATTATAGATACAGCAAAGACTTTATACTGTTGGTGCCACTTTACAATAAGACTACCCTTATAAATTTATAAATGATTTATAATTAGGGTTACTTAGGTTGTAGACAGTTAATAAATCATTGATTAGCAGTTATGCACAAGTTATAACAGTTGTCATACATTGACACAGGCTCACTATTTGGCAAGTTTTGGTGTTTTAATGGTGGTAGCATGAAGCGGACAGTTTAACATTCTGCCTGAAGAAGGGACAAGATAAGATAAGCTGAGATCTTGCCAGATTGTGAGCCTGCATGCCAACGTATGTCAACTGTTATTACTTGTTTCTAACTGCTTATTATTGATTCATAAACTGTCTACAACCTAATTAATAACCTGATTATAAATCATTTGTAAACCCTTTATAAGGGTAGTCTTATTGTGAAGTGGTATCAGTGTGGTATTGGATTTGCTGGTCTTTGAATACACGCTTTGTAACCAGACAAAGCAATTATTCATGTTATGTATGCCGTTCTCAAAAAAATTTTAGTCTTACAAAATTTGCGTTTCTAACCTGTTTGCTCACTGTGGCTAATCCATCCGGAAGTGTCCGTCCTCCCTTTCTGCTGCGAGGTGTGACACTTTCAGGTGTGGTGAGTGGAAGATGGGGACACGTTAAAAGTACTGAAACTGGGCTCTAATACCTACCGGACAAGTGCACAGCTTTGCATCACTTTTGCGGGTTCACTGTAAATGTTATAGACCACCTGTCACTGTGAAAATTACAAAGGAACCCTAACCTCCTTTCTCTCTGTCCCCCACAGATCCCTCCTTCACTGATGAAATGAGTGACCTCACCAGTGACGGGGACGTGTCTCGGGGGCCGTGTGAGCCAGCAGTAAAGAGAGAGAGAATCGAGATCAACCACTCGCTGCAGGAGATCTAAGGGCGATCCACCAAGACTGACAGTCACCCAGTCCACCACAAAGAGGGCCCCGCACAGGGCCAGCTGTACTTGTGCACGTGTGTGTGTGTGTGTGTGTGTGAGGTTGTTTGTGTCAGTGGGTGGAATTTTATTGATCATCCCCAGATTCCACCCTCTTTACTAGCGAGTTGTGCTTTAACACTGATTTGTTTGGTTCCTAAGGCTTAACTGTTGCTTATAGGAGCAGTCTAGTTTGTCTAGAGAGTTTAGGGTTGTAAATCTGCTTGATGGTTGTTTTTTCTTTTACCTGTTTGGTCTCTTTCTCCTTCATTTTCAGCCGTGCCCCTCCGAGCTCGGTCTGAGCCAGCGCTGTACCTGGGCGCGCGTGTGCGTGTGTGTACGTGTGTGTGTGTGTAATTTCAGATCTCTGTGCCATAGTGTCTTTTTTCAGTGCCTTAGATGAGAGCAGAAACCAGTTGCTGTTCCTGGGCCGTGCCTGTATTTGCAGTATGAATGTATCGTCTCATGACCTCAGCTGTCTCCAGCACCTTTCCGCAGAGGCCCTAGGGTTTTTACTTCTTGTAGCTCTGGCTCCGTTCGCTTGCGTACAAATGAATGCAACCACACTAACCCAAAGCAGCCCTGCGTATTTCAGCCCCACCAGCACAGCGAAGCTCTCGTCGCCATGGCAACAGCATGGATGGCAGACATACATCGCTGTTTCTTTCTAAGACAAAAAAGAAATGTATCTTAAAAAAACAAAAAAAACAAACACGAAACCCCTCTGGCCATATGAGATGAGCTGTCGATACCTCAACCGTTTCTATGCTAACTTGTGTTTCTGTAGTGTTTGTTTTTGTGTAAGGTCCTAGAGGAGATAAGTCGAAGCTGATGAAGCCACTTGTCAACCGGTGCCCCCCAGGCCACATGTTTGTTCTCAGATGTAAATAAGCTTATTGTTGTTTATGGTTGTTGATTTAGGAGAGTTCAAAAAAAAAAAAAAAGTGCTAACGATCGAGCCTGTAGTGTCGGCCCGTGTCGTCTCCATGTGACTGGAGGGATGTGGACAGTGCTTCTAGTTGACTTCAGTCCAGTTGTGCATGTCAGTATGAGATGATTTGGTTTCTGAAGAGATTTTAGAGACTTTTGGTGTGTTGAAAGTGACAGGATGTCTGTAAATTACCATTTTAGATAACTGGAAGTGAGCTTGTGCTCACTGGTTCGTTCGACGCATGTTTTAAATATTCATTTTGATCAACCGTATTTATGATTTTTAAAAAAAACTGACCCCGTCTGCACAGGTTACTCTTTTTAAAATGTAAGATTAAGAGTAAAATGTTTTAGATCTTCCGTATAATAGGAATTAAAATGAAATGCTATTTCTAATGAATCTGTAACAAGTAGCGCATTTTAAGACATTTCTCCAAAAAGATCCAGTTTTTATGAGTTCACATGAAAAGTTCAGAGCATAAACTATATTTAAGGAATGGCAAAATAAACATTCAGTTCCTGTTACAAAATATGCACGTTTTACTTGGTGCTGCGTTTCCGATATTAAATCTGTGCGTTTATTTTTGCCCATTTATGTGGTATCTATAAGTGCCCAGCTTTTGGTTATTATTTAATAGCTGGTAAAACTTTGATGGGGCTTGATTATTATTCATTTTTAATCAGCCTTGTCATATGGTCTATGAATATTTTAGCTGATGAATTTCCGATGTTTTTTTGGACCTTGTTAAGCTAAGAAAAAGTTTGATCCGGAAAAGGTTTGCTCGTCATGGTTTTGCCACGTTGTTCTTCTTCACCGTTTACAAAGATGCATTTCAGTGCTGATGGATGTTTTTCTACATGTTTTTATGGGAAGTGAATTGGCTGACGTCTCTGTGGCCTCCCCCCTGCACTCTCTTCTCCGACTCTTGTCGTTGGCTATGGAAGTTTCAGGCTTTACTGTTTTCTCGTGCCTGTTACAGTACTTTGCCTTTAGTGTGCTTGGGGAAAAGTATTTACTTTGTGTAACTTGGTAATAGTTTTTTTTTTTTTTTTTGTAATGCTGTTTTAGATCTGGCTACGGATTATTTTTATGGGAGTAGATATGATTCTTCTCACAACTATATTGATACCTTATTTTTGTGGGGTTTTTTTGGACAAACAAAACTGTTCTTGACTATTCTTTACCTAGGCTAAGAACAGGCCATAGTCTGTAACAAAACTGCTTACTTCAGTTGTATTTTGTACTGGTATAAACTGTGTAATAAATTGGTGTAAACCACTTATCGGTCCACGGTCTTGATTTGAACTTAGCCTCTTGCTATTTGGAGGGGGTTCCGGCTGGCACACAAACCATTCAGTCATTACAAAGCCTTTAATAATTACATTTTTCTTATATGAACATGAACATTTTTTCAAGACCATTTCGTGTTTTCATGGCAACTTCATTCTAGAGCCATTACTTTAGTATACGTATTTAACCTGGAATCACTCACAAAATTACACAAAAAAAAGGAAGAAAAATCTTACATCCAGTTTCCAAACAGAGCCGGCAAAAGGTACATGGTACGCCTTGCACACACGGGAACAAATGAACAGTTAATACAAATAAAAGAGCACTCTGAGAAAAAGAACAGCGAGTATTGTGAGCAGTCTGTACAGCTAAGCGCTGAAAGGTTAAAACGAGGCCAGGTCTAATATGCCAGTATACTGATCACTCTAAGCAGCAAGGACAGTTACATTTCCAGTGTATTCCTCACAGCAAGGCATCGTAGCTAATGTCCAGGTCCCCCCCCACACCTCACTCCAGCTGTCCGTCCGGTCCCCCATGGCAGGACCTGGCTTAGTCTGGTAAAAGTGCAAACTGTGTGCCTACTGGTAAAATAACCAGGCACGATCTCTCACAGCGAACAGCCAGCCATGTACTTCCCTGTCAAAACAGAAACGCAACGTTTTAAAACATGCCAGAAGCTTTGTGAAACAACCAGTTTAATGTTTAAATGTGAAACAACCACACTATCAGGACTGTGCCCCAAAAGCTTGACATAACAGTAGTTTACAACCCTGGTCCTGGAGCTCCCTGCACATTTTAGTGTTTTCCATGCTCCCAACGAACCTGATCCAACTTATCAGCTCATCGGTAAACGTTTCCTGAGTAGAGGTGGTTGTGTAAGAGCAGAGACAACACAACAATGTGCAAGAAAAGAGGGCCTTCAAGGTCAGGCACCACTGGTTTATGATCATACTGTAATATGTAAAGTGCTTAAGGACACAGTGGATAATCCTCACATTAAGGTTTAGGAAACTGCTTTAATTTTTAGGAGTCATACACTACATTTTTCTTTAATTTCTACATATGACATGTGTATGGTTTTATGTACCAAAAACAATTAATTTTATTCCTTTTTATTTCCCCAAAGATCTACCCCTTAGAAATAAAGTGGCTATTTTTTACTGTGCTGCAGAGACTGATATGTAAATGACCTCTGTTCCCATTGGTTGCCCTGTGTCTCATTCAAACTGCAGTCTAGGCTTAAACACACTCCAGTTTGAATTCAGTTCTTCATGACACGAGCCCTTTTAGAGGTGACTACAGTTTCTATAAATGAAATAAATCTATATGTGTGTCTTCATCCTTAGAACACTTCAGTATAGTATTAACCAGAATCCTCCCTTTGTAAACTAAAGTGTAGTTCAAAGTTGAGAAGTGTGAGTAGTGTTACTAGGCCAGTTGGTCTCAAACTGGAGGCTGAGGGGCTGGAAGAAAGGGGGCACAGTGGCACTTCATTTCCACAGAGGGGGTCTTAGACTAAGAAGGTTTTAGAACTGCTGCTCCTGGCAAAAGGTATCTCATCACTCTTAATCTGGGTTAAGATGGATAAAGTGGGACGATCTCTTTCTCTCTCTCACCTGTGGCGAACCTCTTCTTCACCAGGGACATTCTGTATCGGCTGCCCACCAGCTCCACGTCCATTCCAGAGAGGGATGCCCCCGAACCCACAAACTGCACAGCCAGGCTGGGAGGGGGGCCACGGGGAACCTCCAGGCACTGCCAACTGGCACACAACGTTCCAGAGCCTAATATATAAAGACACACACACACAGTCGTCAGTCCTACTGACCTAGTTAGGGGTCCATGTGTGTCCACACTTCAATTACTCTTCACTTGGGTTCATATCAGTTTCTTCATGTCATCCAATATACACGTTTTGCCATGGGAATTAATAATTTGGTTTAAATGGGATTATTTTTCCTTCTCCTGTAAAGTTATAATATGACGACATGAGTGTTTGTTCTGACAGCAACAATATTTAAGTATTTATCCATAACAAAGTATAAAAAAAAAGAAAGAGTCGGTCCATTAGTGAGTAAGTACGGTGTTCATTTGTCATCCGTGAACACACCACAGCACAAAGTGTGAACAGCACGAAACTGTTCTCTGCATTTAACCCATTCACTAAGTGAAGCAAGGGGCAGCATGGAACACAGCGCCCGGGGAGCGCTGTACATGCATTTATAACAATTCTGGATATAATGAGTTTTTGGAAAGCAACTAACTAAAAAAAAACATGTATTTTTTTTTTCTAACAAAGAAAGGCAGAATTAATTAGGATACAGCGATTATAGAGCAGTGTATCTGTGAAGCCCAACATATAATCATTAAAAATAAATCTTGAAAGTGGTCTCTAATGCGTTTTGGTTCAAAAGCCTTCATCTATCCAGTGCAGAATTTAGATCAGCGGTTCTCATGAAGGACTGTATTTACTGCAGTTGTGAAGAGCAGCGAGTCCCCAGGACTGGAGCTGAGAAGCACTGATCTAGGTTACAGTAAACAGGCTTGATGTTGGGTACTGGTTGCCATGGTGCAATAAAGAATGTTTCTCCTCATCCTGCAAACGTTTTGGAGATTCAAGGTTTTGTCATGACAGAGATATTACTTTCATGGTAGTTACTGGATAACAATACTTAAATATTATATACCTAGAGTGCAAGGGGTTAAGGAATAGCATGTTTAAATAAATAATAAAACTGAACGTTTACAATCAACACCACAGTGAAATAAAATAGGAATAAATAAAAGCATGTTTGTCTCATTCAATTTCAGCACACCCCTTACACATTACTGTACAATCTGATTCAGTGATGGAGCCATATTCCAGTGTGCCAAAGCAAGTGGGTGTCAATGTAGAGAGCATTGATTGACCAGGGTCACCTAAACCCTGCTTATTTCAGAAAAACTAGTGCAATGTGGAGGATTTTTTTTTTTCCAGAATGCTGATTCTCAAAGGCTTTCCTATGGTAATACTGCCTTTTAGCATTAGGGTCCTCACCCTGAACCATACATAGACAAACAGAAGTCAGGCATGGAGGCCCTGCACACTTAATTAATAAGGTTTAATATCTTTTTTATTAGTGGGCGGGTGGTTGAGGGGACCCAGGAGTCTGTAACAAAGTTAGAACAGGATGACTCATTTCTATTTAATATTAAGAATAAGTCATCTGAACTGGCCCACATGAATATTTTATCCAAAGCAGTTCTGCACACATCATCCAAATTAGAGTCTGAGTGTTTGGCCACTGATTTAAGACAGGTCTGATCATCTCCAGTCAGGTCAAAACCCTTGATCTGTCTTTAATAAGGGCGGCGAGCACTCAGCCGCGAACCACACTCGCATTCTACCCTGGAAATTTGGTTCATGGCTTATTATTATTCAGTAACGACATGGAAAAAAGGCAATTACTTTTTATGGATGATTATAATAAGAATCCCTTTTAAAATGTTGGTTCTTTGTTAACAATGTCTTTTAAAAGAAAGACTGTGCTTAGCCGTGACCAGGAACATGACTAACAAGGTAAACTAGCAGGGTGAAAAGGTCAATTTCAACCAATAAATGATTTCAGGTTACTTTAAGCTACTGGAGCGAGGAATAGAAGTCTGGACTAGCTGGTTTGTACTCTGGATGCATCATACATGCTCAAGGGGTAAACAAAATTTGAAGAAACTTGAACATAGTTTCTTTAGCGCAATTATGCATTATACAACAGTTAGTGGTACAATCTGATTGGTTCAGAAAGTTGTACCCATCATTTTTTTTTTGTGATAACACTGTTTTTCACAATTACTGTTTCATTCCGCAAAGCACAGGTAGTTACATAACATGCTAGTATTTATCAACTTTCTAAATACAGAAAACACACAAGATTACTTTTTTGAGGGGCAGCTGGTGGACTAGTGGTTAGGGTGTTCGCCCTGCGATCAGAAAGTCGTGGGTTCGAAAAGTCGTGGGTTCGAGCACCTCTGAGGTACTCTTGAGCAAGGTACCATCCCCACACACTGCTCCCCGGGCGCTGTGTTCCTGGCTGCCCGCTGCTTCACTTGCTGAATAGGTTAAATGCAGAGAACAATTTCATGCTGTTCACACTGTGTGCTGTAGTGTGTTCACGTATGACAGAATGGTCACTTTCACTTATTACATTTAACATTGCAGCCTGTTTGCTCAGATACTGAGGAAGAGTGTGACAACAAGTGTTCAAGTTCTCAACATGTAGTTGCCTTTAAGTCATCAGCTGTCATGGCAGAACTACTAAATTAATGTTAAACAAACTGGAGTTCTCCAGAAATAACCAGAATACAAATCGACAGACAAGATGTGCCGTGAAACGCTTTACAGTGTTACAGAACAAAACCACATTCAGGTAAATCTGATAAAAACTTGAAAAACTGAGCTAAACTCAACATTGCCTCAGTTTAATGGTTCTGTCTGAAATGTAAAATACTCTTTTTGTTTGGTGGAAGGAATCACCAACATTAAAGTATGTTTGTTACAAAATTAGGGGCTTATTTGCTTTACTTGTTCTTTTCTTTTTTTGTAAAACTGTTGTTTTATAGAACATGAGGGGGAATGTGTTTTCTATGACTGAATCCGAGCTGTGATGTTACCTGTGATGATGCACTCTCTCTTACTGCTGAAATAATATATAAGGGAGTGCTATACAGTGAGATCATCACTATACAGCGGTGACACAAAAATATTACACTCGAAACTTCAAGTCTGCTCATCAAGTGCAAACGTAAATAAACTCCAAGTTGCTTTTCAGCTTATAGCTTCAGAGAACTTGCTACGCATTTTACATTTGTTTAACGGACTCACTATCAGTAGCTCACATCAGAGTAAAAACACTATCTGAAACTGAAACACTCATGTTTTTAAACACTAAAAAGTGAGTCATACAACTCACTTTTTTCCACCTCATGGATTATTTTTTCTCCTCTGTTTTTGGCCAGTTTAATCGCATTTTGATGAAAGACAACTGGCTTCACTAGAGTATTTAAGGTGGCATATCAGCAACGATGAGACACGTCAAAATAGAAAAGGAGCGTCTATTCAAAACAAAGCCATTCATCACTGACAGCTGACAGCTTCAGTGATTAAAGTAGGAGCATTTATGTTTTGTTGTAGCTACTCGCTTGCGTCTCTTGCTGTTAGAAGTAGCTGTTTTTCATTGTAGTTCTTTACTATTTAGACGGAAAACAAAGCAATAAGTATAAAAGATGGAACCATAACACTCCCCCAGATTTAGATTGTGGTAAAATATGTTTTTGCTGCTGTGTTTAATGTACATGTTCTGATGTTATATAGGGGTCCCAAGACGAGTAAATGCAGGCAGCAACAAGGAAAAAAACTCTCTAGGTAGCTAAAAGTAAGATACAAGAATGGAGGAAGAGAAAGAGAGAGAGACAGACAGAGACAAAGAGAGATGAGAGAGAGAGAGAGAGCGAGAGAGAGAGAGAGAGAGAGAGAGAGAGAGAGAGAGAGCGCGCGCGAGAGAGAGACAGAGAGAGAAAGAGAGAGAAAAAGAGAGAGCGAAAAAGAGAGCGGTTATGCTACAAACCTTTGCTGTGGTTGGTTGGGGACAGATTAGGCAGTTTCCATAGCAGTCTCCTCTCATCAGCATTCCTGCGAGAGCAAACAAGAGAAAACATACAAAAACAAATAAAAGGGTCAGCACCACATCATCCATACCCCTCCCCCTTTCCAAATACTATGTGTCCAAAAGGGTTTGGACACAGAATGGGATGTTCATGAGCCTAAGTTTCACCACTCTCAATGACAAGCACTGGACTGTGGAGCAGTGGAGCTGCGCTCTCTGGAGTGACGGCGCTTCATCTAGCACCTTTGGGATGTGTTGAAAAGGCTTTTGTGATCCTGACCTAATCACTCAGACTAACCTAACTGAAGTTCTTGTAGCTGAATTTAATCAAATCCTCGTAGCAGTGTTCCAGTATCTAGGACCGGTGTTCCCGACATGGATTAAGACTAATCTTGGACTCAACTGCAGTGCAATAGGCAATCAGAAATTCTTCTTAGTCTAGGCTTAATCAGGGTTTGAGAATCTGGTCGCTAGTGTGAAGCCTTCTCAGAAAAGGGGCAAAGGGAGAATAAACTCTACTAATACCCTTAATATTAGAAAAAACACTGGACGAGCAAGTGTCTACCGACTTCTGTACTGACAGTGTATACACCTCATGCTCGGACTCTCTAACCTTCATCACCAAGCCTCAGAATGGTCAGAAAGACAGCTGCTAGCTGAATAATCTTACTTCTTGTGAGTCACTCAGTCAAATTCCTCCCACTCGTTTGAGGCAGAAGAAAGTAATAATCACACTCATGCAGTTTTCTACACCGTGTCAGTGGGATCATTACTTTTCTTCTGTAATCTACGTAGGAATCATCTGAAAATAGAGCCTGACCTCTCCTCACTGTACTTCCTTGCAACGCCAGGCCATTATACTGTTGTAAATACAAATCAGTTACAGGCAGTAATCCTCCTACACTCATGCTCCTTCTATAGTTCTCTCTTTCTCACCATGATGCGATTGGTTGGCACTGCAGGTCAGTGGCCGTGTGGTCCAGTTGCAGCAGCACCTGGACGGCTGTGAGCTGGGTGGCGGGGGCGGTTGCTGGGCAACAGTGGTAGTCAAGGGAAACACGGGTGACCGTCCCACTGCGTTGGCACTCGGCCGAAAGCAGCAGAGGAGCCCGAGCAGGGTCCTGAGAGGACATCTGGGTGCAGAGGAAGTGATTTTATGTTTATTTATACTTCAAATAAATATTATTTTCTAAAAAACAGAACTACACATGAAGCAGGAAAATCATACTACCATAACACACAAGAAAAGAACCCTTCACCATCCACTCAGAGAGGTCACTAATAGTGTAATAGCACAAGGCAGTACATCCAGCATGTAGTGGAGAGTGAGGTACAAACTACTGCAGTGTTAAAGGTTAAAAGGATTCTTCTGGTCACTTTCAAAACCCCACTTGAAACTGTCATCTATGAGTTTGACAGCGATCAGACAAATGTTTCACCTTAATACTGGTCTTGTACCTTAAAATGAACCTTTTCTTCATCATAAGTGTTCTTCGATTACTGAGTTGTGTGAATGTCACACAATTCAAAGCTATATTATTTAAATCACCCTCCTGATACCTGTAAAATAGCACTATTTTGAGGCATGGAAACAAATCTAACCAGGCTAAAAAAAAACAAAACAAAAAAAAAAAACAGCCTCCATTGCAGAGTTAACTGTAATGCAGTGATACAACCAAGTCTCCCAAGTGTCAACAATGAGAGACATTCATATCATCGTATAGATATTCAAAAGTTCTTTTGGAGGCTTTAATATACAGATAAATGAAAAACATCAAAAAAACATGTCATATATACACGCATTGTCTTTTCACTAATTATATTTATGATTATTATTAATATATTTTACATATTTAGGTTATAAACTTCCTCTAGTCCAAACAACGCAGAACTGTATTTAATACATTGTGTTTGCTGTGATTTACTAAACATTGTAGCAACTGTTCTCATGTTATTCATGGTAAATCTAACAAGAACATCAGCCGTTCAGTGAGCTGTGGGATATTCAATGGATTCTCTGTAATTCCACTACATCCCTTGCTTATTACAACTCTCTCACATTAATAAGACTTATTATTCATCACAACATGGTAAACAGTGCAATCTAAATGAGTTTTTCTTAAGTTACAGGAGGAAGGAATGGAAGCCTGAAAGCTTGGATGTGCTGGCGGGTCCTGGCATTTAAGGGGTTTTAATGGTGGTGAAAATCCAGCTGTCAAACATGCATTGCAGTTAATAAATATATGTGGACGAGCTTGAATCGCCTTTTACAGTATTAAGTGCTTAGTGTGTGTGATTACAGAGATTTACGACTCACCTGGTATTTCAGCAAGCCTACATTATAATAGGAGGCCTGTGGGTTAAGCTCTGCCTCTCTCTGAAGATGAAAGGTCAAGGCTTGCATGTTGAACCAGAAATCTCTGGAGTCGGGGTCATTCTGGGATGGGTCGCTGCAGAAAGAGAGATGTTTATATGTTGTATATATATTTACACAGATGACTGTAGTTTTAGATATATGTAAAAAAAAAAAAAAAAAAAAAAAAAAAAAAAAAATATATATATATACATATATATATAAATAAAACAAACACATTTATTGTTTACTTCTTTATTTTACTTTATTGCTCAGTTACCTGCCCTACTGTTTTATTGTTGTATGGCTACCTAAGCAGTGCACAAATTTTCTACTTATTGTTTTTTTTTTTTGGTTTGTTTTTTTACTGTTCCTGCACATGGAAAGTTGTCACTAGAATTTTGTTGTACAAAAGTATAATGACAAACTCTTACAAAGAGCCAAAACATTCAAGATGAAATGATGTTGATTGTCTTATTACAACTGTGCATGTTGCATTGGATCAGACATATTACATGGTAAGTGAACAGGGCGTTCTCGTGGTCAATGTGTTGGATGTGGGAGAAATAGGCAGACAAAGACCTGACCAACTCTGACAAGCCACACGGTTACGGCCAGACAACTCAACGAATGAATGGAATGTCAAGGCTTGCAGGGTGTCAACAGTGGTCCAAAAAGGGACAAACCTCAAACCAGCAACAACCCATGCTAACCCCTATCCAATGTCAAAAATGCTGACAATAGGCATGCGAGCACTGAAAGTCAACCTGGGAGCAATGGAAGGTGGTCATCTGGTTGGATGAGTCTCATTTTATTTTACATCAAGTAAATGGCCAGAAACATGTGCAACCCAGGATGCACTGGGGGAAGATGATGAGCCAGTTAGGAGAGTTCAGAAACCCAACTGCATATTAGGCAAGTGGTCATAATGTTTTGGCTAATTAGTGTACAGACGGTATAACAAAGAATAATACTTCAGTTGAGTTAACAAAGTAATTATTGAGTGAATGAAATTAATTACCTAAAAAGAAGCTTCTGATTAGGTAAGAAGTGATCCACTCGAGAGATGTTCACCAATCGAAAGCTGAGGACAGGTGCATTGGGGTTGGCAGTAAATATCCGAGTGATTCCAGCAGGAAATGACATGGTGAGGTCACCAGTGATCTTTACCAGACACCTGAAACATACACATGTAAAATAAATATTTCCCTTTTATGTCATGTTTTTTTATAAACAGATTTCATCTGGTTGGTTTTATGTTTCTGTGATATCTGCGTTTTTTCTCCTGCGGTGTCCTTGAAGCGTAATTGCTCCTTGAGGTCATTCTGATAAGAGGAGATAAGGACTTGCTTATTCCTCTCTTTGAACTATTCTATCAGACATAGAGGCACGGCTTATTGTAATGGAACTGGGCATTTACGTCATTGTACAACCGGATGAGAAGAGACTTTGTGGAGATTATTTAGGAGGAAGATTATACCTTTGATGCCTTGGGCCTGACTGAGAGCGAGTGTTGCGGATGTCATCAGGATGTAGACGAGGGACCCACATGGACATTATCTTTGTTGACATTGTGGTTTATGTTTCTGATTCAACTCTTTTTAATAGTGATGCTGTGTAATGATAAATCAGCAGCTGTACGGGTGCTTTGACTCGCACAGGTGCCGTCTCTCCCACCATGATCATCTCTCTCTGCTTTTACTTTAGTCTGTGGATTTCTTCTTGGTCTTAAATAGTATCTGTTCAATTTAGTTAACCCTTTGTATGTGAGGTTAATTGTGTTTGTGTGAACATGTATACCTGTTCATGATTTTTCTCCATTTTTCTCCATTCATCCATTCTCTTAATCACATTTCCTTTTTATTTTCTTGTAATTTAACAGAAAACCAAACTTAAAACCAAAAACAAAACCAAATTTAAAATGAATTTTTTTGGTCTTTAACTTTTTGGCGTATAACTGCATCATTGAAATTATGAACAGGTGGTTTTCATGCACAATGGTTGATTCACACATAATCTAATTTTTATCTTGCTAAATTACTCTATACAGGGGGTAGAGTAATTTGTAATTTTTAAAAAAAAAAAAAAGTTTACAACTCAAAGTTAAAAATATTATTTTTAAACAGGTCTCTATCAATTCTGTCTCTATCACTGCATGTCTTTAAGGACAAATGCTATATAACTGTTAGCAACTATGTGATGTTACAATAAAAATCTAGGTAAATAATATTTCTGAGAAATATATTAAAGTCCAGAGCCAGGACAGAATGAAAAGGGGGCCTATGAGATTCAAAAGGAGGGCGGTGACATGCTGAATGAAACACATTTTGCAACTACCAAGGTAATATGAGTTAGAGTTGCTACACCAGTGATGTGTCAGAGAAAGATCACATAGGCATAAAAGATAATACACGATCACAAAAAACAACATCCTCCAGCTCAGCTACTGTTACTCTATCAGGCAAGTTTCAGCTGTTTTCAGTGGTGAGGGATATCCACAACACTAAATCTACTGAGTTAACAAGAAACAATTCAGATAAGCTGCCAGAGAAAATAATTTGATCAAGAGAGAAAATAAAAGGGGGCGACATCTTACTCTGAGGGGGTCTTCCACCAAGTTCCCCATATATGGGTAAAGAGATAGAAGATAGATACATAGAGGAATGAAGAAAAAAAACAAAAAACAAATGGTAGACAGGACAAATGTGAGGACTTACCGGTTGTGTTCTCCTCCTTTAAAGTAAGCGTTAATGTATTCTGTAATTGCTGCAGCTACAGGCCATGACTCTTGAGTACTGAGAGAGATGGGACTTGGCCCTCGGGACAAACCTGCGATGACACACAAACGCATTCATGAGTAGAGATTTGAAAGGCATGTAACAGTTAAACTGTGCCAAACTGCCAACCCTGCTCATGATTAAATGAAAAAGGGTCACCTGAAGACTCAAAGCACTCTCGAAAAAAAAAAAAAAAAAAAATTGACATAATACATGAAAGAAGGACGCTAAATGATCTATTTCATCTACTTCCTGTGCCTAGCCCAGAGTTACTGAAATGCTACTGCTGATGAAATTAGCATTGAGTTTATTCACAAACTCCCATCAGGAGCCAAAGCAAAACTGAATGATTTTGCTGTCTGAAAGACTCTGTGGCACTACGTCACCTGGTTCAGGCCAATTACAGCAACATCAAATGACTTTAGAATGCTACAACAGAGGCTTTCAAGTGACAGCGGTGCCCTTATTAAAATGTCCTATAAAATTGCATAACATGCTTTCTGTTAGTAAACCCAGAACTCGTTCTGAGGCAGCTGTGGCACTGTTTCAGCATGTGTTGATGAATTTACAGCCTAGGCTAGAAACTGAACCTCTTTCATACAAGGTATAAGATCTGACCCAGTGTGCAAAGGTTTAAACACCCCTGGTCGACTGACAATTCCTATTCATTTGTGGAGTTTAATATATTGAACAAATACAACACCAATAATATACTTTTGCACAGATCGCATTTTACATTTCACTTTTATTCCAATGTGTTAAATTTAGCAAATTAACGGAAAAGGGTGGGGTAGGTTGGGGTGGGGTGGCACTGTCAGTGTAATTAAAACCCACAGTCTCAACTGACCTATCCAGGCTCCACCTCCAAATCAACAAATGCATGTTTTGTAGCAAGTGCAGGGAGGCTGGGCAAGCTTTACAGCACTTGCAATTTTTTTTATTAAAACTTACGGTGCTCTTATTAGCTTGCAAGTTCAAACACAAGTGAAAACACTGATAGGCGAACACAAATCTTGTCAAAATACAGGGTGACGTGAAGTCATAGCTGGGTTTTTTGTGTGCAGATTTGTGTGACATGATTTTTTTTTTTTAGTTCTGTAAGGCGTCTGCAACCAATATCTATAAAACAAACCATTTAGAGGCGAATCATGAATAGGTCAGTTGAAATGAGAAACTTTTATTGCCTCAAGGCATGTCGCTGAAACTTGGAATGACTTTGACATTTTAAAAGAAGCAAAGGGGGGAAAAAAAGGTCAGTGAGTGTGCCCACCTCGTGCAGGACTCGGGGCTCGGGTCTGGCTGCCCCACTCACTGGGGCTGGAGGAGGAAGAGGATGTCGGAGGAGGGCTAGGCTCAGGCAGAGGAGACGAACACAGGGACCTGGACTGAGGGTCAAAGATCAGGGGTTAGGAGAGGAAGCAGGAAGGGATACTTTGGATAATACATTTTTATAATGTAATTTTTTTTTTTTTGGTATTGTCAATACAAAAACCTTACATCTCTGAAATGGAATAAGGAACAAAAAAAACACAATTAACTTAAGTTACTCTACTTTTTGGACCATTTCTATGAGTCTTTTTCATCAAGAAATGTTCACAAAAAACTAAAAGCAGATGGCTTTCAAATGAGTCACGAAGACTAGATAAACTGAATTGTTAGTATTCAGCCTGTCACGTTCATGAAATTTCAGCTGACAATTAATTACCAGTTAGAAGTTAAAAGTCTTGATGCTTTTATATGACCTCAACACAGCCCAATAAATGCATTTTTTGCATTATGTTACACACAGTCACCTGAACCCAAAGGATGAAAACACTCCAAGTTCTGCAACGTATACATTCAATTAAAATTCAGTTCAATTAAACTTTAAAGAGATCCGAATCTAGGCCCATAATTAGCAAGCCATAGAGATCAGTGGCAAGAATAAAAAACATGACTGTGAAAGGTAACAACTGTGGAACCCAACTGCTGTCAGCTTACATCAATACAATCAGATGATTATGTTTTAAAAGTTAATATCGTCAGTATTACTGTATTGTGTTTTACGAATGGTGTATTGTTGTGTGCATATACGTTTTTGCACTTTTGGCTGACAATCTACAAGTGACTATTACTACAACTGATTTCATTACTAAATATGTACTGGAGTTTAACATACTACAAGTACCACATACAGCAACAAACACTGCTAACATAATAAAGAGCAATTTAACAGTCTGATGAAAGAAACTAAAAAAAAAAAAAAGGAAAAAAAAAAACAATTTCACAAAAGCGCAGAGCTCAGTGGCTTATTTAATAGACATTTATTAGAAATTGAGGTTTAGAGGGCCCACAGGCATATTGTTATGAGTGTATTATTTACCCGCTCACAGCTGCTCAACCTGGCTGAAGAGCGCTTGGACCGAGTCGGGTGAGGAGGAGCCAAAACCAGCAGCTCAGTGTCCTGCCGAAAGCTGCGCTGAGAGCCTGAGAGTGAGAGATAGAGAGCGAGAGCGAGAGCGAGAGCAAGAGAGAGCGAGAGCAAGAGAGAGAGAGAGAGAGAGAGAGAGAGAGAGAGAGAGAGAGAGAGAGAGAGAGAGAGAGAGAGAGAGAGAGAGAGACAGAGACAGAAAGGAAAGAAAGAGACAGCAAGGTGAGAAATGACAGGCAGGAAAAAAAAAAAGATAGGGGTGGCAAGAAATAACATGGAGGAAAAAAAAAAGAAAGAGGATGAGAAAAAGACAAGCAGACAGTAAAGGAGCAGAGAGAGAAAGAGGCACAGGGACAGGGAGAAAGGGCAGACAGACAGAAAAAAAGAAACATTGAGCAAAAAAAGAAAAGAAGAAAGAAAATGACGTGGAAAAAGTTTAATTAAATTAAAGTGCCAGATGACATGTTCACTTCAGGAACAGTAATATTTTCCATAAAGTTACAAACTATTTGAAAAATTAAAAAAGGACAAAACAAATATGGAATAATGGAGTGATAATGTGTATTAATATGTCTAAATATGTGCTGAAAATGAAAGGTTTTGGCTTTTGGGTGGTAGAGTTTTGGCACCAGTATGTTACATGTGTTGCTATACCAGTGTGTGTGTTGATGTCGAGGCAGTTCTGGTCTTTATCAGTGGAGAAGCACAGGTCCTCCTGTGGTCCAGAGTGTCGTGTGAGCGGGGGTCCGTTCCTCCGTGGCTCTTCACAGTTCCTGCTCTGCTTCCTGCTGTCCTGCACTGTTGCCGCGGTGACACTGCTGGCCGGCACTCCTTCACTGAACGGGTTATGAACCGAGCTCCAGTGCACCAGCTCTTTTTTGGGCTGTGCGGGTGGAGGGGCAGGGTTAGGACTGACCGCCAGCGTCCTCATGGCTCCTCCAGCTGCCTGAGCCGCTGCTAGAGCTGTCTGGTGCGTCGGACTGCCAATCATGGTGATGGCGAATGGGTCGTCGGGGGAGTCTGGAGGCGGGACACTGCGGTCTCTTTTTCTTTCTCTGTCTTTGCGTGAGGAAGATGAAGGTGGAGGAAGCGTTTTAGTGTCGTTTAAGGGTTTGGTAAATGGATCTGTGCGGGTGTCCCGTGATGGCCGGGGCGGTGGAGGTGCCCAGGCGGTTTCAGAAGGATTTCGGGTGTCCTGGGACGCTGGGTGCTCAAATGCTGCCAAGAAAGGGTCCTCAGGTGGAATGTGTTTACAGCTCCACACACTAGGCTGCATTTCCGAGGCTCCCAAGCTGCGGGAGAACGCCGGAAACGTAAACGCAGGAGTGTTAACAGAGTTATCCAATGGAAGTGGGGAACGCCCAGGGGAGGGGTCATTAAATGCAGCAAGAAAAGGGTCTGAAGGTCGTCCTAAGGTCATAGAGTCTTTAGGCTGAGGTGCTGAAGGCCAGGCTGCCCAGCCTGTGGGTTCCGGAGAAGCTCCCAGGGGCTGATGGGAAGGCGAGTCCAAGCCAGAGTCCTCCACATTCTCAGGAGAAGATGAATCAGAAGAGAAAGCAGCATCTATCAGGGTATCAGAGAGCAAAAAATAAAGTTAAAAAGACAGAGTAAAGAGAGAAATAAAAAACAAAACAAAACAAAAATAAAAATAAGATTGATTAAACGCATCTTTTCTCTCGACATTAACGTTTCGGTCTCTGATAAAAAAAACAAAATCTTAACTAAATGTAAACTTTCTCTAACTAATATTTACTAGGACCTGAAATAATAGCTCTAACAGGGCTGAACGACATGAGGTAAATGTGATTGTTTTACGCAATTACCTGATTAAAAACGAATCCATTAAAGTTTACAGTCTCAAATCGCAGATCACTATAAAGCTGTGTTTAAAGACAGGCTGAAGAAGAGCTATAAGTCGCTTTTGTTTTCATCAGTGAAGGGAAGGAAACCAGCAGGATCTCACTACCACACAAATGTTTGTAGTCACAATTTTCACATTCAGTATGAATTTCACATTGATGTTTGCTGTTATTAATTGAATGAATAGAATAGCACAAATCATAATCAAATAATCATTAAAATAATCGCTAGATTACTCAGTTACTAATAAAATCAACTGTGACAGTCCCAGTTGAGACGAGGCTGAGGCATTACGGTACAATATAATTAATAACGGCAAAGATTTGATAATCACACTCTTTAGATTTTGATATGAAAACGATGAATAGCTCAGCCCTAAGCAAGCTTTACAAAGAATAACTGATTACTAATCCAAAATTCTATTCACAAATGCATTTATGACCTAATAGATGCTCCAGCACTGTATAGAAAGCCCATTATTTGAGTTCCTGAAACTGAGTAATGCCCACATTGGCCAGCGCTACACACATTATGCAAGGCTTATTTATTGCATTTGTTGTAGCAGTTTTATAGAACGGTTTAATTATGTGTTCCCTAAAAAGTGCAAAAGTGAAAGAGCGTGTGTGTTCAGTCCTCATCGATCAGGATAATGAGATGGTTGATTTACATTCGGAGGAAGGGAAGGCGCTCTGGAGCTGTTCGCGTCCAGCAAAGCTGTGTGATTTGCAGGCGGATTCCAGAGGAGGGCCGAACAAAGAGTCTGAACCAGAAGCTGTGGAGCTCAGCCTAACAGAGAGAGAGAAAATGGTTTTATGATTAGGTTAAATGCTTTAGGTGTGATTGATAACATTCATGATAGTAAATCATGGCTGAACTGAATATAACTAGATACAGAGGAATACAAACTAATTTAATGTATTATTGTAGTTTTACAAGCACACACAGCATTTAAATAAGTTAAAAATCCATCTTGACCAAGTTGTGCTCTAAGCTTCCATCATTCTACAGTTTTCCTATTACCCTGGGCCTTTTTTGGCATACCTGCTGTGGTCTGGGCTGGAGGTGGACCTGCGCAAACCCTCCTGTTCCCCTTCTATAAGACAACACATATATTCATTACTTTGTTTATACAGTAATAGAGTCATTATAGCCAAAGAGAAAAACAGTAAAAGATGTGGAAACATTAAGACACATGGAGACCAATCAATTCTATACAGTTCATTATCCTGTTTGAAAACACACATTCCACTGCTTTCTTACAACTATTAAATTACACCATATTAGCATTAGAACAAGGCGCACTTCATCATTACACAACATACAACAAACAGACCTGAGAAACACTACAGCAAGGAGGCTTACTCAACCACATTACTGAGTCACTCGCAATTACACACACACACACACACACACACACACACACACACACACACACAAACACACAAACACACAAACACACAAACACACA
>JBBPCZ010000017.1:18444376-18463622 GCA_037974445.1 Brycinus macrolepidotus | reverse complement strand
TTTACATTGATATGAACACATACTAAGTTAGCTATGAGGTGAAAAACAATATTGGATGATATCTATTCTTTTTTGAGGATTTTGGGCTGAGTTAAATCACGGGCCAAATTTGACCCGCTAACACTAAAGACGTGGGCAGCTTTCTAACACATTACAAGGGTTAAGAAGAAACTCTGTGCAAGCAAGTTTACAAACTTTTGGACATATAGTATCAGTGTCCTGGACATAGGATAAGCCTGATCTTGAGCTAAACTTCACTGTCAGTGAATAATCGCCTTTGGAAAGTTTCATTCTGCCTATAATGTATTATTTGCTTTCCTGAATTCTACAGGGTGAATTAAAGGCAACAATGTATCTTATGTATCTCAATGTATCAATATATAGTGTAATGTAATGGCAAACAGTTTGAAACCTAATTACCTTCTGTGGTTGTTTATCTACCATGTATGATCTTTTGCAGGTACAATACTTTTGAAATACAGTTGAAATAGCTAACACTCTAAAATAAGATTTTTAAAATATAATTGTCATTGGGTGAATGGTGATTTTTTTTTTGTTTTAGGTCACTTTCTGGGCAACCACAGTGTGCTGGACATCCTCCGAATAGAGGGCTATGAGGTGAAACACACACCAGCCCAAGAGTCTATTACCCAGTGAGTCTCTCTCTCTCTCTCTCTCTCTCTCCCTCTCTCTCCAGCACACCACACATCTAATAATTTTGCAGTGATACAATTGGTTCTGTCCATATGAGTTACATACATTTCTCTCTCTTTTTCTGTGTCTCATTTTTTCCTTTTGTCTTTCTGCTTCCCTTCTCACTACTTCCATCTGTGTCCTTTATGTCCCTCTTTCTTTCAAATCCCTCTTTTTTTCCACTCTCCCAATTATCTTGCGCCACACACATAATAACTCTGACCGTTACTGGATAACACGTTTTGCTGAACAGCATATTTAATTGAATACACCAGGGAAAATTGCATATACAGTCTGGTCAGCGCATCATGGTCCACCACATAGACATGTCTGGCACATTGTAATTCAGCATGCAGGCATTGTGCACACAGCATTTAAACTGCAAACAGAACTGAAGTATGCCTTTGATCCCCCCCCCCCCCCCCCCATGCTTAACCCTGATGAGATGGGCCAGACTGTAGCTTTGCCAGCTCAAAAGGCACATGGGCCTGGACCATTTGTCTTTCAGAGAGGGGTGCTGGGTCTGCTCACACAAAAGACTCTCCAGCATACCCGAGCCATTACTCAACAGAATTGTAGTGAGCCGGGGAGGGGAGGAGAGGGGAAAAGACGAGTCTTCCAAACCCAGAGCAGGTTGAGCTTATTAAAATAGCAGCCATAACGGTTTCAACACCCACTCGAAACAAGGGCACAAATGGAAAAATGAAAGCAAATAAGTGAAATAACCAGGCAAAGCTGCCAGCTACCAACACCATCTGCCCTTCCTTCCCACTTCCCAAACTTCCCACTAGATATTAGAGCTGTAACAGCTGCAACACACTTTCACACGAGCAGAAGAGTGGGAGACTGTGGTGGAGTGGTTAAACTAATAATCTGACAGTTGGAGAGTGTATGAATGAGTGACTGAGTGACTGACAGACTGATTGACTGACTGAGTGAGCGAGTGAGCGTGTGAGTGAGCGAGTGAGTGTGTGAGTGAGCGAGTGACTGAGTGATTAAGCAAGAGAGTGAATAAGTGAGTGAGTGAATGAGTGATTGAATGAGTGTGTGTGTGTGAGTGAACGAGTGATTGAAAGAGTGTGTGTGAGTGAGTGTGTGAGTGAATGAATGAGTGAGTGAATGAGTGTGTGAGTGAGTAAGTGAATGTGTGAGTAAGCAAGAGAGTGAATAAGTGACTGAATAAGTGTGTGTGAGTGAATGAGTGTGTGAGTGAGTAAGTGAGTGAATGAATGAGTGAGTAAGTGAGTGAGTGTGTGAGAGTAATAGTAGTAGTAATAGTAATTCTCTCACAGTAATAGTGAGTGAGAAATGAGAGAATGAGAGAGAGGAGTGAGTGAGAAAGAGAGTGACAGAAAGTGGTGAATGAGAGAGAGAAAGTGAATGACAGTTGTAATGGGCGAGTGAGTGAGAGTGAATGAGTGAGTGAGTGTGACCAGGTGTGAAAGAGATTCACAGCGAGCGAATGAAAGAGAGAGTGAATGAGTGAACGAATGAGAAAGATAAGTGACTGGGTGAGTGAGTGAGAGAAATAAAACAGAGAGACTCAATAAAAGAGAGATAGATCGAGAGAGGAAAAGAAAGAGTGAGAGAGTGAGAGAGAATGAGAGTCACAATAGGCAAGTAAGTGGCGTGTGTGTGCGGGACAGAGAGAGTGAGAAAGTCAAAGAAAGAGAGTGAATGAAGGGCCAAGCGAGAGAATGATTTAGCAAACGAGTAAGAGAGATTAATTGAGAGTGGCATAGTGGCCAAGAGAAAGCATGAGACTAGATGTTTGGGGAGTGACTGACAGAGTGAATAAGTGTGTGTAAGAGAGGGAGAGTTAAAACGTGAAAGATGGACAGTGGGGGAGAGAACTGAGTGAGTGAGAAGAGTGGGTGAGAGAAAGATTGAAAGAGAGAGTGACAGTGAGCGAGTGAGTTAAGTGTATGAGAGAGAGAAAGAGACAAAGACTGTATGTGAGTGAGGATAAGAGTGAGTGGTTGAAAAATGAGTGAAATAGAGAGCGACAGTGAGCTAATAAGAGAGTAAGAGCGAGTGAGAGGCCAACAGTGAGAATACGTTAAAAAAAAAAGAGTAAGAGAGTGAGTGAGGTAGTGAGAGTTAGGGAAAGAGAAAGTGAAGAAAGAGAGTTAATGAGTAAACAAGCCATGAACCCTTTCATTCCAGCAGCGCGCCAAACGAAATGATGTAATGTATATAAAAAGAGTTGTCATGACAACCATATGGATGTTTACTTAAAGCTCCATAAACCACAAACAAGAGGCTTCAACTGCAGGATGGTCATAAAGTGGCCAGTCAGAAGGAAGCAAAATTTAACCTCTTAATTTCTAGGCCTATTATTCAGTAATTAATCTCAGTCTGAAACTAATTTGTAAATTATGTAGTTTTGTGGGTAAAATAAGTAGTTACGTTGTACCTTAACTACATGACCTACCTGCAGTTTTCTATTTTCTATGATAGATCCCAAATAATAGAAAACTGCAGGTTTTTTTTTAAATAAAATACTTCCAAAAGGTACTGTTTACTCCTCAGTTCATACAGCCTATAGATGAAAACTACGCTTCAAAAAGAGTCCCTTTTGAATTCATTGTATTTGTGCCTTAATGACTCAATGTTTACATATATCCACTTTTTCAGCATACGTATACAGAGATACATATGTTAGTATTAAAGGCACGGTAACAAAAACAGCCTGTTTAAATGTAAGGGATTAAGAGAGACTGTTTTGGTACATAAAACCACACAAGTGGACCACAGGGAAATAAATAAAATACGAGAAAAATGAAGGATACGGGCCCTTTAAAGATTTAAAACAAAAGTTTGAATAATTCTAGCCGTCTAGATTTAGAAAAACACTGTTTCAGGCGGGACAATCTAGAGGCAGTTCTTAATGCTAAGCGTCAAAGTACTTAACAAAATACTCCAAAGAATCAGTTTTGGTTTTTGAACATATCATGCTGTTCTTGTTTTAGCCACTCCAGCCTTATAGACCCACCTCACAATGAAAGCTCGTAACTAGTCCAAGGAACATAACTGTGGGTTCTTTAGAGTGCCAGATTATAGCCTAGTGGTTAGTAGGGTATTTTGGCACTTCATAAATTCTTCACATGCTTGAAGTGTGTGTGTGTGTGTGCCTATTGGAAGTTCAAAGTCTGTACTATCAGATGCAGAGCCAAAAACATAATGGACTTTGGAGGAATGCATCCTGCCTCTCCCCGACACACACACACACACTCACACACTCAAAGTCCTTAAGGTGACAACTGATACAGAGCTTTCATCACAATTAATGATATTTTCTTATTTCTTGAAGAAATAATAGCCCCATCATTCTGAATCATTCCAACACAGATAATGCATCTGTGTCATCACTGGTGTTTAGGGCTGAGATCTTTCATAATTTATCGATATTTATCAACGGCAGCTGTGAAATCAGTAAGTGGAATGTATAATTTTTTATTTCCTTTATGGAGGACTGTGTGTTCTGCACTCCAACACGTGATCTGAAACTCCAGTCCTGGCTTTGCTTCATTTACACATACAGCAGTGGACAGCCCTGTGAGTGATAGCGACAGGCTAACTGGGGAATATTCCATCACAAATGGTATTTTTTAGTCTTAATGTTTAGTGTTCGAACATTGTCAGGCCTTTTTGACACTGAGCTGATTTTTACGGATGAAAAAGGAAGTGCAATTATTAACACACAAATTCAAATCAAAATTCCAGTTCAAATTCACACTGAAGCTTTGATCGGCTTTCACAAAACAAAGAAAATCTGTATCCACGGAGGGGTAATGAAGTCAAAGTTATCTTTTTACCAGCTTAAAGAGACACTGGTAAAAGAAAGAGACCTGCTTAGAAAAGTTTATCACTGACCGGCGAAACTGCTCCAGGGCTGTGAGAGGAGTTAGGTGTTCTTCTTCACCTCGGAGCTCTGAGCCAAAAAAGGAGTGAACAAACCACGAGCAACTGTGAGCTCTGATGTGAAAGAAATGAAAGCGTTGTTTAAATACTTTAGTATTGAAATACTAACAATTTCAACATGTATTGATAATTATCAATCTTTTTTTTGATTTATTGAGTTTTTCAAATGAGTTCAAAAACTTAAAAATTGTTTAGCGTTCCAGCACTATTGATGTTTATTCATTTTGTAGTAAGTTTACTGGTAAGTACTTCTAGTAGACTGATATGCTGACATCTAATGCTAGATTACAGATGATAAGGATTAATACCCAAATAGATGATTAAATGCATAGAATACCTCCCAGTAAATCACATGGTGAGGCTGAAACTTAACTTAAGATAAGATAAGATAAGATAAGATAAGATAAGATAAGATAAGATAAGATAAGATCCTATGATTGTACACAAACCACAACAACTTCTCCAGCCCTCAGCAGAATTGACCATTCACCTGTCTTTTCTGTTTCTGTTTAAGGAGCTGGGCTGAGGTAGAACGTACCACTTTGACGCCGAGTAGGGGTCCAGAGCCAGAGTGGACATCAGAAGATCCAGAGCTGGAGGAGGACCTGCCTCACCTGCTGCTGCCTGATAGTTTGAATCAGCTGGAGGAGTTCGGAAGACACAAACGCCCTCGTAAGACCCACCGGCAGCACAGCAGGCAGCGGTTCTTCAGTGACCTGTGGGTGCGCATTGGAGATAGGTGAGACCATGCCCATATTCAGTTCTTAAACTACAATCCTGATGGTCATAAAACGATAATTCCAATTTGTCACACCAGACTCATAAAAACTGTGTCTGAATGACATTCGTGGGGTCTTTCGCATCATATTGTGCACAAGCTGTTCAGCTTCGTAGTCAGTATGTCCTCTACTTAACATTATGCTTAATTATAAAGCTTAATTATTACTTTTTTTTCGACAACACATTCTAAAGTACTCATTTGAAAATACCAATGATAATTCAAAGTCTGTAAAATTCTATTCAGGCCTGCCCTAGAATATCATGTTGGAACAGAACTGATGTGATGTGACATTACAAAAACACTGTCGGCTCTGTGATGTCTTCAGTATAAAAGTCAAATGAATCCTGTATTTTGATTGTAGCTCAACTCCACTTCCAAATATAAGGATAACCAACGGCTATGTGACAGTGGAGCCTCCCCTAACAGGGCAGGAACAGAAGAGAAGGAAGTCTCTCTCTGACCAAGAGGACGTCTTACTCCCAGCTTTGGCTTCACCCAGTCCCAGAAACCTGCTACCTGCACTCCTCACCTGCCTCCTCTCACATCTGCTGCTGTTCACCTCCTAACCACATGGTGGATCCAATCACACACACTTAGCAACCTCATGTCCAGGCCAGGCTGAGCAAGCAGACACAAAACTGGCATTTTTTGCTGTCAAAATGGGGCCTGTGGAGCAAAAGAAGTGTTTTTAACCTCAGTTTTGGTAAGGGCTTCAACATAAGAGCATGAAAAAGTCTAAAGCTAATAATCAGAAGTGGGCAGAGAAGCCTCAAATTAGCGTCCAGTAGAAGTACTCCTACTGCAAGTAAATTACTGAAATAAAAATAAAAAATGTCAGCCCAGAAACTGTTGCAGAAACCTAAATAAAGGAATTAGGAAGTCAGTACGAATGACAAAAGTAGAACCAAGAGAAAGTACATTCATAAGTACATTACAAATGTACTTGTGTAAAATTTTACTTCCGTGAAAGAAATGTAATTTGAAAATAAAGTAAAGTACAAGTAAAGTACAAATGTATCAAAAATTTTATGCAAAAGTACGCCCACCCCTGGTCAAATGATACATCTTGTTCATTTTCTTAAAACAAGTACATACACAGGAGTACACACAAAGGAAACCAACTTAACTATTGCATTTCCTGCTATTTTTATGGGACAGTTATCTATTTTATTTGAGTGTAACGTTGGCAAGATATAAAACAAAATATAAATTGTGGCAAAACTTCATTTCCCCTATGTGTTAAATTCAGCAAAGAGTAAATGTGTATTAAAATACACACATGTTCTCTGTAGAAGATGTATACGTATTTTCATGAATCATGCCATTTGACCAGGGGCATGCACACTTTCACATACAACAATACATGACACAGCTTAAATGCGTGTAGCTACCTCCCACTGCAATGTCTTATACTGAAATGAAGTCACAGGATTTTAGGGAAAGCCCCAGACTGCAGCCAGTAAGATCATTCAACCAGACTGTTAGTGAGTATTGCAAGCTTTGTACCATCATCTATGAGTGAAAAATCAGTTATGTACTACAAAAGAAATAAGAAAATGTTTAATATCTAAAACAAAGGAATAATAATAATAATAATAATAATAATAATAATGATAATAATAATAATAATAATAATAATGTACTCTTGTTACTGACGTACAACTGAAAGAGTTCACTCGTTTTGTAAATTGTGCATTTTGTTCATAAAGAAATATGTATATTTATTATTTCTTGGAGAGTATATTTTCATGCATTTGTCTATTATTGAAGAATAAAATGAAAATATTAAAGTAAAAAGTGGAAATGTATGTGTGTGTGTTTGTAAGTGTGAGTGTATGGAAGCATAGGTTTTAGTGAGAGTCTGTAAAGATTGTTTTGACCTATTAATTGTTTTGTGTTTATGTCTGGTTCCACTGTTCCACAGTTTTTCACTGGTTCCACTGCATCTGAATCAGGTGTGTTAGGGCAGGCCTCGTTAAACAGTGCTGAATTGGATCTGAGTCATGAGTCCTGCACGGACAAATGCACTTACACTGACCCCTACAGGTGGGAAAGAACAAGTTTTTATCACAGTATTTTGCATTCTGTGTTCTCTTAAGAAAGATGGTTACTCTAAAAGCATTATTAATAGAACTAATGCCCATTTAAAGCTCACTGATATTTGTTAGTTGCTAAATTAGCCTGACCTCTACTGATCTGAAGTCTGGAAATTCTGCTATTGTAAATCTTCCACATAAGTGTCAGGTCTAATTCAAAGCCACATATATACAAGTGACGTAGGTCAGCCCTTCTACATGCAATAACTCCATCTAGTATCACCACTAGGTGGCAGTCATGACATGCATTATTACAGGTAGGACTGCAGTGCAGGTGGTTTTGAGTTATTTTCAGTTTTGTTAACAACTGAAATGTTCCCCTCTGCTCACGAAGGAGTAATTAGAGTAATTGTCAGGTACTCTAATATGCAGGGTCATATAACAATGCAGTTTATTACTTTAAATTTAAAGTACACATTTCACATGAAAATACCAATTTCCCTTAAGAAAAAAGAAAAACAGACTTTGATGTAGTGTATAACATACCACTCATTTCTCAGTCCATATAGTTCATATATGAAAATTAAGCGGCAAAACATCCCATTTTCAATACATTGTTTTTTTGTGACATTATGAAAACCAGTACATTTACGCTCACTCTCCCATTCAGCATACACCAAGTTAGCTCTGCCCATTTACAAGAAAATTATAAAAACAGTTGTGGCCAGCCAATATGTATCAGTCGTAATGGTAGCCTGTAAAGAAAACAGACTTTTATTTCATTCTAATAGTCTAATTCCAGATATGCTGGAAAATTATGTCATGTAAAATGAATACAAATTTTGGAACATAAATCTGCAAAAATGTCAAAATGAAAAATAAATATATGGCACGTGTAGGATAAAGGCCATTTAATTACATTTTAATATATTAAGTAATCAAGTGAACTTCCCTATAGAAATGGGATGAAATTATAACTATTATAATTCTTCTTCTTTGTGATTATTATCGTTTAAATTATGTAATAAGCAATGTCAGCAGCAGCAGCAACGACCAGAATTATAGGCTCAAATAAAGCAAAGGTTCAGATGTTCCACTGTGAACTTGTAGCCTGACGGCACTGGAGACCTCCATGACCTTTTACGACCTTTTTTGTCCTTTTGTTCACAGGCCTAACTTACGCACTGTGTTTACAGCGCTGGCATATTTCTAAAAACAAATCCGAATAAGATCTCTGTTCTAACCTAATGCCAGGGTGTTATTTACACCGAATGTGTCTTAGGTCACTTTTGTATTGGTGTGACAGCTGTTACAACTACCGAATCACTGCCTATAATTTACGGAGAGCTGTCGCATGGTGATGGACAGTTTACATACTTTATGAGATGAGGCGTTATGATGTGGCAACAAACTCACTGCCCTGTTTGTTTCACAAGCAAAGTCATGTTTGCTCCAAGCCGATTACGTAATTCTGACTTTTATTATATAGGTATCTATTAGTGGACCAATTTCATAATGCCTATAACAACATGTGGACACAGATTCTCCAAACATGTCACCGAAACTTATAACGGAGCAATTAAAGTGGGTTTCTATGGGAAGTGCTCATAATAAGGCTCAGAGAGGAAGAACTTTTGAAAACAAACAGCTATTTCGGCCCTTAAGTCCAGACAGGACAATGTTTGCCTTTGCTAAAATACCATTTTCCCTGGGCTTTGGGCCGTTGTTTGAGCGAGAGGGGCTGCTGGCAGGGATCAGGCTGTGCTGACCCTTCCGCACTGCATATAAATAAAAGATTACTGCGGAAAATCAATTTCTGAGCAAACTCATTAAAAATGCCTGGCTCTCTTAAATGATTCCCCTTCTTTTCTCTGCCTTTCTCTCTGCCTCTGTTCCCCTGTTGCTTTCCCCGGGCGGTAATTACTTGCCCGAGTCGTTTTTTGCCCTTTGAGTTGCACCGTTTCACAAATGAAGGTTAAGTTTGTTTAACCGTGCTGGATTTGCCAGCCATGTTAAAGCATATAATGTGGCAGAGCCTTGGCTTTGCCCACACACCTTCAGGACCCCTCTCCACCCTCGATAGCCCCTCCGCACCCCCTGTTCTGTGTGTGTGTTTGTGTGTGTGTGTGTGTGTATGTGTGTGTGTGTAGGTTTTGTGTGTTTTGTGAGGTCGACTCCAAGGTTAAGGCTTAACACCTCACTGGTATAGAGGAGATCAGCCTTTAAACACAGAGACTCATCTCAAAGGGGGATGAGGAGGGCTGTTGTGTAAGAGCAATTAGAGCTTTTTTTTTTCTTTTTGAAACAGATATGGGGCTCACCGTCTGTAGACTGTGGAAAATATATATATATATTACCTCAACACCACACAGTTCTTATTGGAATTCCTTCTGTATATTCTTAAAAACAAAGGTGTCTAAAGGGATACCAAAGAAGAACCACTCGAATCTCCTAAAGCAGAGGTCTCAAACTCTTTCTTTTTCAGAAAAGACCACATCCAGTTTCAAACACAATGTACACTAAATGGACAAAAGTATTGGGACACCTGACCATTACGCCAACAGGGACTTTAATGACATTGCATTCAAACACATAGACTTTAATATGGAGCTGGTCCCCCCCTTTGCAGCTATAACAGCTTCCACTCTTCTTGGAAGGCTTTCCACAAGATTTTGGAGATTCTGTGGGAATTTGTGCCCATTCATTCTGTAGAGCATTTATGAGGTCAAGCACTGATGTTGGATGAGAAGGTCTAACTCTCAGTTTCTGTTCATTAAGATTTCCTTTCACTGGAAGTAAAGGGGCTTGGCCAAACCCTGAAAAACAGTTGTGTCCCAATACTTTTGCCCATATAGCGTACTTCTGTGCCTAAACTCTCACAGATAAATATGTGGATGAATGTGTAGCTGTTTAAATAAGTGTCTCTAGTGGTTTTCTGGTTAGACTAAGCAGATGAAGTATTTGAATTAGGGTGAGCAATATGGTAATATTTCATCATTATCGTGATAAACTTTGTCACAATATGCTTTTCTGAGTATATTGTGAATATTATCCGTCACTATTAACGAACACTGACCAGGTTCATTACAAAAAGAGGATAATTAATCTGGTTTAAGGGGGCGCTTTAATTTGCTGTTTTCCCACCCTTCATTCAAGTGTTAGCCAATGATGAGTGTAGGATATTGGTTCATGCAAGAGTTCATAGTGAGGAGGAGTGAAAGGCTATATTTTTATGTGGCACGTCATGTCACTTCTTTTAAAAAACGAAATTAAATCAGATAACCCTGGCTACAGTGGGGGAAATAAGTACTGAGTGTGTCAACTTTCTGAATGTGTCAACTTTACTCACTTGACATTTTCACCAGACATTAGTATTAACTCAAGAAATTCACACAGCATTAAATTTACAGCATTAAAGTTCATAAACAATGTGTAATAAAGTGTAATGACACAGGAAAAGTATTACACACTAAGAAAATGCAGCACACTGAGGCAAAAGCAAAGAACCAGCTCAAATCCATAAGTAGTTAGAGAGTAATACTTTCTTCTATCTGTGCAAATTAATGTCAGCTGGGTTAGTTTGTACTGATGGGCTATAAAAAGGCTTTTTGTTACCAAGGTGTCACACAAGAAACATCTCGTGATGGGTAAAAGCAGAGCTCTCCCAAGACCTTCTCTACCTGATTGTTGCAAAACAGATCAATGGAACTGATTACAGACAAATTTCAAAACCTCTGAATCTTCCAGTAATCAACATTATGGCCATTATGGCAAGTGGAAGAAACATCACTCCACCATCGACCGGCCACAAACAGGAGCTTCAGGAGATTCAGAAAGATTAGGAGGCAGCAGGTACAATTATTACCTAGAAAACAATAGACAATGACACTCCACCAGCATGGCCTCTATAGGCACTTTTCCATAGGCATACAGGAACTGTGCTGTACCTAAACTGCACTGCGATGGCATGGAAGTTGTAGCATGCTTTGATTTTCCAGTGTATCTCAGACCAGTAACAGTTCCGCAGATGTGTTAGCAGCGCAAGTCTTTCCCCACCTTGTCATTGTCCCATAACCGTATCCATGGAGTTGAACCAGCAGAAAGGTTTTCTGTCAGAGCTGCTTTGATATCGTTGTCTTTTAATGTTTATAGCCTTGTTTGGGTTTTTTGGCATTCTTTAGCCATGTGATGAATACCTAACCTGGCTATACCTGGTATACCTTTGCATTTCTCACAGCTTTGAAGATAAATTTGTGAGCGTCATAGAAAACTCCCACTGAAATTTATCTTCAGCCCATACAGACAGTGGTTCCTGTACTTTGTCGAATTACCAGTTAGTTTGTATCTCCATTATTGTTTTTTTTCTGTGGCAGTAAAAAAATGGCCTCTTTCCAATGTTGTGATGACAACATTTCTACTTTCTACAGACAGCAGTGACACAGTCAGCTTGGCTGTGGACTGGTTTTGGCATTGCCATCGAGCAGAGCCGTGGCAGCACAGGTACAACTTGGGTACGGGTCACTTTATTTGTGATGGAAAAACATTTGTTTGCGGCACCTTGTGCCAGTGGAAAAGTTCCATATGTACGCTCACCCTGAAAGACTCCATTGCTGAAGATAGGGCATGTTAAAGCTCGCTTAAAGTTTGCTACACATTTGGACATCCCGATGAAATGCTGGGAGGATGTAGTAAATTGGGCCTCACGGTGGCACAGTGGGTAGCACTGTTGCCTCACATCTTCAGGGTTGGGGGTTTGAATCTGGGTCCTGGTCTTGTGTGGTGGCGTGGGTTTCATCTGTGGTCTCCTGTTTCTTCCACAGTCCAAAGACGTGTGTCAGGTGAATTGGGGATTCTTAATTGACCGTAGGTGTGAGTGTGTGAGTGAATGGTCTGTGTGTTCGCCCTGTGGTGGGCTGGCACCCCGCCCAAGTGTGAGTCCCTGCCTCGCACCTGTAGACTCCGGGATAGGCTCCGGGTAACCTGTGACCATAGTAATGATTAAGCGGTTACAGAAAATGAATGAATGTAGTAAATTGAACATTTTGGCTTACACACCATGTTTTAGGTTTCTCATGGTATTGGCAGACTACATATAATGAAGGAACAATGAATGAAGGCCATGTACTGAGAAATGCTTGAAATGAATCTGCTGCCATCCACCAAGATGATGAGGATGAGACATAGATAGACCTTCCAGCAGAACAACGATCCAAAACATACAGCATAGGAAACTCTCAATCGGTTTCAGAGAAAGAAAGTCAAGTTGTCAGAATGGTGCAAGTTGTTAGAATGACTTAAATCCAACTGAACATTTGTAGAAGAAACTAAAGATCAAGATTCTCAAGACGCCCTGCCCGAATCTTCAAAATGTAAAGACAATCTGTTTACAAAAAAGGATCAAAATCACACCTGAGCACTGCAGCCAATTCGTTTCTTCATACATGAAGCTGTCATTACAAACAAAAGTTTCTCTGTTAAGTGCTAAATAAATTTCAGTACTTCAGTACTTTTTTCCTGTGTCATTCCACTTTACTACACGAAACTTTATTTATGGACTTTAATATTGTGAGTTCTTCATATCTGCGGATTTCTTCAGTTAACACCAATTTCGGGTGAAAATTTTATGTGAATCGCCCCATACATCACACACCCCACTTTGACCCCAAAGAACCTTTCAGCTGATAGCTCTTGGATTGGATGGAAGGAAAAGGCTTCAGTTTTAATCTTTTACATAGCATGGGGTTCGTTAAATCTCTCAAAATGTTCTTTGTGCACCTCATCATTACAAGTGAGATATTGAAATCTCATTTACAAAAATCATACAAACATTAAAAGGTCCTTCTGTGGCATCCTTTTAATGAATCACATTTATTTTTAAGAACAGAAAAATGTACTTGAGAGAGGACACTGATTTTGATGCACTTCCTTTACAAACAATTTGGTCTTTTTTCATAACATTCACTATTATGAAACAAACATTTGCATTTAAATATACTCCAAGACTTCTGCTAGTTGGTCGCTACTTACAGACAGTTGCTTGATTGGTTAAGCTCAGCATGGAATAAAACCAACCAATATAAAACCAATAAAAAGTAGATCTGAGTAAAGTTTGTTTCATTGCATTGATTGCTATAAAGCTGTTCTATTTTTCTGCAAGAGGATAAAGTCTCTGTTTTCCAGCAACAGAATGAGTCAGATAATTAATCCAAATCAAGAAACGCCAAGTGTATGTTCAGTTTATTCAGTGAGAGACTAGTAAAAGTTAATTAGTTCACACAAAAAAACAAGCAAGCAAAGAAGAAGAAAAGAAAAATGTTGGCTAAAATTTGCAGTTGTACACATCTATAATGGATCTGTCAGGTTTATACAATTGATAAAGTGGCCAGTGAGTGGAAGTATATGGTAGGTGTTTCTAATAAAGTGATCAGTGAGTGGAAGTATATGGTAGGTGTTTCTAATAAAGTGATCAGTGAGTGGAAGTATACGGTAGGTGTTTCTAATAAAGTGATCAGTGAGTGGAAGTATGTTATAGGTGTTTCTAATATAGTGATCAGTGAGTGGAAGTATATTATAGGTGTTTCTAATAAAGTGGTCAGTGAGTGGAAGTATAAAGATGGTGTTTCTAATAAAGTGATCAGTGAGTTGAAGTACATGGTGGGTGGTTATAACAGTTATTAACTCTTTTTGGAATCGTTCTCCTACTGAGAACCTGAAATCCCAGAACAGGATCACAGTAACTAAAGCCTCCAGACTTTCACATACACTAAAGCTAATGGTTAACTACAATACAGCAACATTTTCCTGCGTACGTGCTATGATGAATGTCATCAAGTCATATTTTTTGTGTGTTAGCAAAAGCAGCTGTATTCCCTGGCCTGGGCCGGGCCGGGCCAGCAGTGGATAACTAGCTGCTCACTGCCATCCGCACACTGCTCTGTTTTGTTCATAAAGTAATTAACATTTATGTCCTTTAACCACAAAAATGCATGCAGTGGCCAACATCCATTAAAAATGAAGGTCAAATAGCAGAAATCTGCCACTGGGAATGGTCTGGTCTGCCAAATTCAACTCGCCGTGCTCCGTTTAAACCTGAACACTGTCATCAAAACCCTCTTCCAAAGGGCCGTCACGGGCTACACATGTGTAAATTACACTATGAGATAAATATTTTGCCAGGGAGGGAGTGCATGCATGAGAAGAAAGCAAGTGGATGAGAGGGTGTTCATGTGTGTGTGTGTGTGTGTTTGTTGAGGTTTTCTCACTGCTTCATTCTGTCATAGGCTGTGTTATGCAAATGACAATATGAGATAAATATTTCACAAGAGAGGGAGAAATCAAGAGAGGGGGGCAGAGACAGAAATAGAGAGAAAGAGATAAAAAGAGAGACAGAGGAGAGAGACAGAAAGAGAGAGTGATAAAGAGAGAGAGACAACAGAAGAGAGAGGGACAAACAGTGAGTGAGAGAGAGGGACACAGAGAGAGAAACAGAAATATAGAGATAAAAAGAGAGGTGCAAAGAGAGAGAGACAGATAGGCAGAGAGAGAGATTAAAGGTGCAGAGAGAGAGAAAGAGAGAGAGAGAGAGAATGTGGATGTGTGTTTTGGGGTGTGTGTGTGTGTGTGTGTGTGTGTGTGTTGGGGGGGTGGGGGGGCGGTTTTGAGCGTGTTGTGGTTCACAGGTTTTCTCGACGTTTTCACCGCTTCATTCTTTCGTGACGAGGGGGCCACTTCACAGCGCGCGCCACGCGCTCTCTTTGAGCTCGAGAGAGAGTGCACTCAAAAACAGACGCTGGCAAATTCATGCCTCAAAAAAACCCTCAAAATAAGAGTGAATGTGTGTGGCGTGCGTGTGTGCGTGCACGCATGTGTGTGCGCGTGCGCGCGTGTGTGTGTGTGGAGGGGTGTTGCTCTCGCGCGTGCTGAGCTTTGATGATGCGACCATGACAATCACACTATAATGATGCATGATAATTACACACACATGAAAGATGCTCTACAGAGAGCTGGCGACAAAAAAAAAATCACAGAGAAAACAACAAATATGACTTTACCCCCACAGATACTCCCTGTAATGAATTCTGCCTTTAATAAACATATATTTGATTCTATTATGGACTACAAAGCAGCTGCCAGGCATCATTTGACCCCAAAAATGGTATGGGGCTAAAAAGGTTTACAGATTAGCCCGGGACATTTTGTTCCCTCTGAATAATGGCCTGGATGGAGGGAGCAGATCAGGCTGGATGGAGGGAACAGAGGTGAAAAGGCCTCAGTTGGGATTCTGATGGCATTAGAATGGCTTCTACTCACCCAGCTGTAGAGCGAAAAAGCAAAAAAAAGAAAGGAAAAAGCAAACTCTCCTGGTTCCACTGCCTTTAGGAAGATTTGTTTGGCTTCACGCGTTTATTTCATCGCCCTCTTGCAGGAGCTGAGATTGAGAAGGAGCAAGAAATACATCAGCAGAGCAAAGGCCAAAGGGTGCCATTAATTTTGCACGTGTTTTCCCAGATCTACAGCCGATCAGAGAGGAATTTGGATGAAAGGCCTTCATGTTTAGGGAATAAATCTACTGTAAGAAGAGTTCCAACACACATTTTTGGAGTTTCAGACCAAGGCTGTGTCCAAAACTATGCCTTCTTCATTACTTCCCTTCACTGGAAATCCAGAACTATTATAGAGAACAGAAAAGGTCCCACTGGCCTCTAACCTGCATTGTTTTGTGGGTCTTCTGTCTAAAAACAGAGTGGAGAATGTCCAGCACACTTTCAGTTCTATAGTTTAAAACCATATGTCCTAATAGGCAGTCACACATTTCTGCTGCTTGTACTAGTGATCTATTGTCCAGTGTAGGGAAAAGTGATTAGGACCCTTTTCAATTCCCTGTAATAAAGTGTGTAAAGTGTAAAGTGTCCATTTGTCATCCGTGAACACACCACAGCACACAGTGTGAACAGCAAGAAATTATTATCTGCAAGTAACCCGTTCACCAAGTGAAGCAGCGGGCAGCCAGCAATGCAGCGCCCCAGGGAGGAGTGTGTGGGGACAGTGCCTTGCTCAAGGGTACCTCAGTGGTGCCACTGGCAGACCTGGGATTCGAACTTATGACCTTCCAGTTGCAGGGGCAACACCCTAAACACCCGTTTCTATACAGCGTCCCTACTTCTTCCATTCAGGTGTAATCAGGGGATTATTTTTGTTCCCTGTAATATTGTTCCAGGATTCTTCTTCTTCTTCTTCTTCTTCTTCTTCTTCTTCTTCTTCTTCTTCTTATTATTATTATTATTATTATTATTATTATAATGAGAGAGAGAAGGAAAGACGGAAGGTATTCCGAGACAGACAGAGAGAGAAAGAAAGTGAGGATGTGTGTTTGACTATCAGGGTGTTTGCTTTAAGTCAGACATCAAGGCTCAGAAATACACACACACACACACAGACACACACACACGCACACACACAGTGTAGCCTTCATCTCTCCAGGGAGAGACATAGAGGTCAGGGGGAAGGTGGAGGTCAAATGGGCCTGGATCAGATTTGCTCAAACACGCTAATAGGATGGTTTACGTGCAAGTGTGTGTGTGTGTGTGTGTGTGTGTGTGTGTGTATGTGTGTGTAGGGGGATGTCTGTGCAGCTAACTGCGGTTAAATACTTGCAATACAAATACACACACGTGCACACACACACACACTTTAAGGTCAGGGTGCAGGATGAGAATCTAAAGTGCACTCAGGTCAGAAATTAAATATTTTCCCATCAGTCAGGTTGCAGACACCTGCTCAATAACTCAAAGGACTCTGGGAAATGATGTAAACGAGGTGCAATAAAAGTGGAAACGCTCTCCTCCGTTTACACGCACCAAGAGTTGAGCTAAGGACAAAGCAAGGGCGTTGGAAGAGACAAGGTGGCGGACATCATATACACACTTACGCACTCTCACATACATGCTGGGTGATCAGGGGCAAGTTTAATTTGAGCAAAGTGACTCCATTAGCCTAAGTCTTTTATCACCTCCCCCAGGTGTATCCAGGAAACTCAAGGCCAGGTCGCCGTTAAACCCGCAACAGTCAAGGTAACAGGTAATTACACCACAGCCTCGTAAAGAAGCGCTGTTTGTCAAGCGCTGACAACACCCACTCTTCAAAGTGATCGTTTGGTGAAAAATCAAACTTGCACGGTTTTCCCCCTCACTCCAGCCAGTTAGTGCTGCGAAAACGAAATCATCACTTTGTGGAATTGTGATGTAATATCAACAGTACTTCCTTATGTGGTTTCTGACCCTGTATGACATACTGTTATCCACGGTAAAGACGTTTTTACATATGTTACCAGAATTTCAAACATAGTATTATATACATACCTCTTCAATAACGCTAGTTTCTTCTAGCACATCTATAGGATTCTATTAGTAAGATGGCATTAAGCTAATGGAATTGCACATTAAATTTATTTGGCCATTCTAGCACATCTGGAGCTTGTAAAATGGTTTATGTGAATCTTTTAATGAATACATGTACTTATATTTCCAGTGTAGAATGCGCGACTTCGGTAAAAACTGTTTTGGACAAGCTGCCACTCATACTCACATGGCTTCTATATTCACATCTCTAGGACTTCCAGAAGGCCTACACTGATGTTATCCCTTACAAAATTGGTCGCACCCATTGTCAATGCAAACATGATTGAGTCATCTGCTCTACTTACACTGGTGGTAATCTTAGGCCTCTTTATTCATTTCGTGAAGTCCTAACCATTGGTAGAGCTCACTTATGTTTCCTAGATACCAAACACAAAAACATTCTGATTGGCTAATTTTTCATTGGACGTGTCAAAAATTTAGCATTGTAATTTTCTGAAATTAGAGTAGTACTCCAGAACTTGCCGCATTTAAATACAAACAGGGCAAGCAGGTAAGATCTTGTATGAACTAGGGAACGAATGGTACATTTAAAAAGTAACATTTCAAAAATGTGATAAAAATTTTATTTTCCATGATTTTAACTTACTATTAAAAATTCAGTCGGTTCAAAAAAATCCAGGCAGTCCAGGTACTAACTTTCTATCTTACTTGGTTAAAACAGCCATATACATTTTAAGGGTGAAATTAAATAGCTAAAACAGAAACAGCTGTTCTGAAGCTTGGCCTGTTATTTAACACATGAGCATGTCTATTTGAGATTACTTAACAACTTGATGCAATTTGAGGTAAGTGTTTGACGGTTCAGTCATGCAGTTTGCACAATGCTAATTGCTGGACTATAAGCTCTCATTACCTATTAGCCACAAAAGCTTTATAGCTCCAGTATCAAACATTTAGGTTGAAAGGCAACTGCGCATTTGATTTAGCTTTAAAACGCAAGCAAAGTGCGGCCGGTGGCTCTTTACTCTGTCCATCCTTCCATCTTCTCCTTCTGTGTTTCTCTCCTCATTGGAGAGCTTTAATATGCCCTCATGTTCATCCCTCACTTCATCTCTCCCTACTTTCTTTATTCTTTCATCTCCATCTCACTTTCAATCGTTTCTTTCTCTCCATTATTTTCTCTTTCTGCTCTGTTTTTATCTTTTCCTCCTTTTGGTGATCTCCTCATTTTTCCTTCAACCTCACACTCCCATCTCCCTCTGTCCCAGATGCTCTCTGGGTGTTTGATTGGAGATGATAAGGGCAGCATCACGGAAGAAGCCATAACAATAAAGAAGTTAAAGTGGTCAAAGGGCAGAGGCAGCAAAAACGAGCAAACAGCATGCGACGTAAGCTATCTCTCTCTCTCTCACACACACACACACACACACAATGAATATTCACCAATATATATA
>JBBPCZ010000017.1:18356406-18375066 GCA_037974445.1 Brycinus macrolepidotus | reverse complement strand
AATAATAATAATAATAATAATAATAATAATAATAATAATAATAATAACAACAATAATAATAATAATAATAATAATAATAATAACAGCAACAACAACAATAAAAATAATCAGAAGATGAAGAAGAAGAGTTTTTGATTCTTTTCTGCTCTCCATGGTAAAATGGCATTAGAATCTCTTATTAGAGATGATTACAATCATAATAATCATAATATCATTCATAATGTCACCCACTCTGTTTTATGTGCAACATAAAACAGAGTAGTGAGTAGTGATCTCAGAGTAAGCTGTGGACAAACTGCTCCCCCTGATGGTGGAATCTGAAAAGTGCAGGAAAGATTCAGGTTAGACATTTTCAGAACAGAGGCAATAGATAACACAGGTATTTTTTTCTTTCCCTCTTCTTTTTCTTCTGCTTCCTTCATGAAGTCCTATAATGAATTCATGCAATAATGCACCTTTTAAAATAGTCGTTTAATCTGATGCATATAAGAATATAAATTAAGAACACTTTTAAATCATTAATAAATTCCCACAGCAGGATAGTGTATTGGAGATTAATTTATTAATGTGTAAAAATTACAGAAAGACTCAGTTTCAAAGATGAAATTGCTGAAAAGTTCTCATGCTCTGAAACCTTTTTCCAGTTAACCCTTTGTAGGACCGTATTCACATGTCTATTCTATTTAAAATGAAATATCATTGTTAGTGTTGAATTGATATTCAGTAAAAAAAAAATAAAAAGGTTTTAGAGAATGGTTTGGATTTTTCAGTGATGTGACACGCCAGGCCCTTGATGAGTTGGTGTCCAGTTAAGCTCACAGGTTTACCGGTGTTTGTGGGTGATTGTTGTGCAACATTCAAGTCATGTTTGTACGCTTTGGGTCTGCATGTGTATGGTAGATCGATAAACTGATTGATTTTTTTTACTGATTGATTAATGACCATGTGATTGATTAACTGATCATGACCGATTGACTGATTCATTCATGCTTTTTTACTGATTAACTACTGTCCATGTGATTGATTAACTGACTGTGATTGATTAATAGATTAGCTGATCATGACTGATTGTTAAATTCATTTATTCATTCTTTTTACTGATAGACTAACCACTGTTCATGTGATTAACTGATTGTGATTGACTAACTGATTGTGATTGATTGATTAATTAATTAACTGACCATGATTAACTGACTGAGTGTTAAATTAATTTATTCATCAACGTTTTACTGATTGACTAACCACTGTCTAGGTGATTAACTGTCATTTGTGATTGATTAACTGATCATGGTTGATTGGTTGACTGACTGATTGATTGATTGATTGGTTGGTTGGTTGATTAATTGCTCAATTGCTTGCTTGTGTGATTGATTGATTGATTGATTGATTGATTGATTGATTGGTTGGTTGGTTGGTTGATTGATTGGTCAGTCAGCTGGTCGAGTGATTGATTGATTGATTGATTGATTGATTGATTGATTGATGAAGACAAATATCACCTTGTGTCCTCATGTGAGCTGAGACCATTCATTATTACTCGTCAGTGAATGCCCCCCTCCTCTCTAAAGCAATGTGTGACAGAGACTCTGACATCAGTTCCAATCTCCATAGTGACGGCCTGTCTCCTCAAGGTTGTCATGGTTACGTGGAAAGGCATCAATTAAGCCGTGGAACTTCCGACTCTCCTCCTCACAGGCTGGTTTGCCAGAGCGAGCATCTGCATCTGAAACCTGCTGGATCCTAGAGAACCCAGCAACAGGCTGATTATATCAAACACAAACAGGCTGGAAGGAGAGAAGGGACCGTACCGGAATTACTGTGGATTCAGTCTATCCTACTTAAGGTCTCCCTTACTCAGTGTAAGCCATCAGACTCCAGGTTCACGGAATAGAGCTGAGCCCACAAATTCAGTACAATTACTGGATAAGTGAAAGAAAAAAATAGGTCTGAGTCTCCTACCAATAACTATTTCCATTTGATCAGTTATCAAAGCAAATGCATTTTTGGTCAAATTATACCTTCTTCACTAATACCTATTGAAGATCCAAAGAACAAACAGTATTTTGGTGTGTCCACAATTTACATTCCTCCCCATCTGCCATCAATATTTGGCTTATTCACATTATTCTGTTTTAGAGCACAGAGAGTTTGAAATGCATAAAACATTAAGAAACGATCAATGGTGTTGAGAGCTGGGTAATTTCTTTTTTAAAATAAAAGGTAGAACATTTGAAATATGTTCATTTGCTTTCAAGAAATGATGAATCAATAGCAGTATTTGGAAATGGACTTTTGGATCCTGCTGTATACCCAGACATGTGTACTGCCAGTCAGAAGTTTGGGGACAGACGATCAAAGGATATTGGACTGAGAGCCAAGAATCCAGAAAATACAGCTTGACTGCTTCACTGCCAAATGAAGGGGGGCTTTATATCCTCTAACCAATGCTTGGCATTGGGCATGGGGTCCTTGGGCTCATGTGCAGCTGCTCCAGAGTATTCCATTCGGTTGGCAATGCTTTTCGATTGAGATTTCAATTTAGTACACAAGCAGTGTACGATTTAGTACACAAGCAGGCCTCCCTAGATTTACATATCCAGACACAAGGGGCTTGAAACCCTCTCCTTTTGGCCCCAGGCTGTACAGGGGCCCTCTTGGCGTAAAATAATCCCTACTCCATTGTTAGTTTCAGTGCAACAGTAACGCAAATAACAGTTAACATCTTCACATTCCATAATCTGGTTATTAGACACCAACCAAACAGAAAGTCAGCAGTAAAGTTGCTTCTAACTCACACACACACACACAGAGAGAGACACATACACACTAACTTGGCACTACTATGTCAGTGTCACTGGTGTTCCAGTGCTATCTCTCTCTCTCTCTCTCTCTCTCTCTATCTATCTATCTATCTCTCTATCTCTCTCTCTATCTATCTATCTATCTATCTATCTCTCTCCCTCTATATATATATATATATATATAGAGAGAGAGAGAGAGCGAGCGAGCGAGAGAGAGAGAGAGAGAGAGAGAGATTATTTTCAGGCTATATATATATATATATCACATATACACCCACGTGTATTCTTAGCACATATCTATGTAAATATACACGCGCATAATTACATGCAGCCAATAGACTGGAGCTGACAGGCGCTCCTCCTCCTCTCAGTCTCCCTCTTCTGGTGTTTCAGCACCAGATCAGCTGAACAGCGGCATGGCGCCCAGCAGCAGTGCGGCGGAGGTCCGAGCGCCTTCATCACTCAACACCCCCTCCTCTTCTCTCTCCCCATCTCTCTCCTCCTGATCTCATTCACATTCACCACCAGCTCCGGCTCGCCCTCTCCTCCCTCAGCGGACCTGCGAGAGCGGATCCTTCCTCTCTGCTCCTCCGCATCTCTGCACGGGCTCCAGACCTGCCTCCGCCGCGCGAGAGGAGGAGAAAACGCTCGCGGTCGCGCGTGTCATCGTTGTTGACGTTTCTGTTGTTGTTGTTGTTGTTGTTGGAGCTTTTGTTGTCGTTCGCGAGGGGTTTGGTGATGTGAGGAGGCACGAGGACTCCTCCAGCACTTCTCAGCACATCTGATTCACTGCATGAGAAGACGCCTGCAGGCTGGTGGGTTACCTTTACGTCACCTGTAGCTACTGACGGTGGGATTGAGGGATTGATCCTCACGACACAACATGAGAAAAGACTCTGATGGACATTCATTCATGCTGATTTATTTCACCTGAGTCAGGTGAGAACACTCAGAACTCCTACTCTTTTGGAAGGACTGTGGAGACCTTCTCTCACTGAAAAAGCAACATATCAATGACTTCGAGAAACACTCACCCCCACCGATTCTAGTTTCATTTATTGACATTTTTAATACAGCAAAGCTAGTCGAAAGCAACTTTCTCAACATGCTGGACCAACCCCTTAATGAGCAAACTGAGAACTCACTAACACTGAGAGGAACCAAGACTCACAAGGAGAACCTCTCAAAGAGTTTGAGGCAGAACAACCAAGAGGATCCAAGACTGAAAAGGAGAGCCCAACCGAGAGCATGAGAAAGAAATACTGAGAAGAACCAAGACTCAAAAGGAGAACCTCTCTAAGAGCATGAGAAAAAAATACTGAGAGGAACCAAGACTGAAAAGAAGAACCTCTGTAAGAGCATGAGACAGAACAACCGAGAGGGATCAAGACTCAAAGGGTGAACCTCCCAAAGAGCATGAGGAAGAAGAACAGAGGAACCAAGACTCAAAAGGAGAACCACCCAAGAGCATGAAGCAGAACAACCGAGAGGAATCAAGACTGAAAAGGAGAACCTACGTAAGAGCTTGAAAAAGAAATTCTCAGAGGAACCAAGACTCAAAAGAAGAACCTCCTAAAGAGCATAAGAAGGAAATACAGAGAGGAACAAAGACTCAAAAGAAGAACCTCCCAAAGAGAATGAGAAAGAAATATTGAGAAGAACCCATCTTTCTCTTGTCGACAGTGGATTGATAACAGACTGATGCGGTTCCCCTGACCCAGGTGAAAGCCTTCCAAGAACCCCTCCGCCAACATGGGCTGCATCCACAGTATTGCATGCAAGTCCCGAGTGAAGCGTGAGAACATCGTGGTGTATGATGTTACCGCCACCATCAACCGTGGTCCCACTTCCATTGAAGAAAACTCTCCCATAGTGCTGCGCTACAAGACACCCTATTTCAAAGCCTCCGCCCGAGTGGTGATGCCCCCCATCCCCCGGAATGAGACCTGGGTGGTGGGATGGATTCAGGCATGCACTCACATGCAGTTCCACAACACCTATGGAGACATTGGAATGTGAGTTGGGCAAAAAAGCCCATATTAAAGTTACTACTTACAGATAACAGTATGTTATACAGTGTTAGAAACCACATAAGCAAGTCTTAGGAAGGTTCCAGGAAAGTATGATTTAAGCAAGCAGTTTGCACAGCGGTTATAAGTGTGGAGTATTGATGAAGTACCTATTATCTATTAAATTAGCCTTATACATTCTTAAAAAACGTTCTTCAGAGATGTGCTATAGAAGAACCACTTTCGGTTCTCTAAACGTTTTAATCAATTGTTTTTTAAAGAACAATATTCATAAATGTCATGTGCCTGTATGTGGCAGCTGTTTGAAGTTTAAAGGACCTTCACACAGCCTAATGGTTCTATACAAATGAAGGAGCCTTTATATTTTCAAAGTGTAGAGAGCAAAACTCAAAAAGCAACAGACATCAGATGGTTTAATCAGGAATTCCTCCAAAACCTGGCACCTCAGAGCCAAGGTCACAATATATATCTGATGCAAGGTTTTACAGAAGTAGTAGGCGAGACTTTGCCATTCTTGTGAATGAGAATTTGCCAGTTTGTGTGTATTAGAGGCTTGGGAAAGAAAAGTGCACTTGTGTGGGATGACAGTGTGCAATTATAAAGCACAGTACTTTGTATTCATTGTGCATGTCTACGCATCACTGTAGCACCTGGAGCTCTGTGCATCTGAGCTTTCACCGGCCTGTGAGCTGTCCTGCTCTTCCATTTAGACACCCACACAAAAGCGAATGATTTCACACCCTTTGTCACTGAATCAGGATGAAATAATACTGCAGAACCCTGAACCCTGGTGCAGAAGGTGAGGTGAGGATGCAGAGCAGAGGTGAGACCAGAGGTAATGCCATCAAACTCCAAACAAATGGACAGACAGCGCAGCAATAGAGACAGAGAGAGAGAGAGAGAGAGAGAGAGATATTCTCACACCCTCCCACAGTCCTACTGCCTGATCGGGTTCCTGTGCCGCTCCCCGCAGGGTCTGTTCATGTGGAGGTGTGTGTATGTGTGGACATGTGTGTTTGTGTGGACATGTGTGTGGGGGAGTGGAATCCTGGCGTTCCACGTGGGAGAGCTGGGGTGCATGTGGGTGGCTCATGGACCAGATTTGGTGAAGAGATGCCAGATTCGGGTCGCACCAACTGACACTTTCTGCCACAATAATGTCCTCTCATAGTGAATCATTTACCACATGCAGCCGGGCTATGATAATGCATACACTCATTATGAGTCTCATTATTACTCTGGTGCTATGAATTTCTAATGACTAGCTATGCCTCAAACTAAGCACTTTCGTAGTGTACAGGACTGCTGTATTGTACTGTGCCATCAGAGGCTGCTTTGGTTTGACAGTTTCCAAAATGGCTTGACAATTTCCAGAATCTCATCAAGCAAGACTGCCACCACACTGTGAAATTGTCGGATGTCTTTGTCCCTCAGTATTTTTTATTTTGGCAGTTATTTGCATGGAGGCTATTTAGCAGGGCTGTGGTCTCTGAGACCCTTGCACATGACAGTATATCATGTAAAGTGTAAAAAGAAAGCAGATAGTGAACAAATCGAACAAGTGCCAAATTTTGTCATGTATGAACACACCACAGCACACAGTGTGAACAGTGTGAAACTGCAGTGTGAACAGTGTGAAACTTTAATCCATTCATCCAAGTGAAGCAGCGGGCAGCCAGCAACATGGCGCCCAGGGAGCAGTGTGTGGGGACGGCACCTTGCTCAAGGGTACCTCAGTGGTGCCACTGACAGTACTGGGATTTGAACCCATGACCTTCCATTCGCAGGGGTCCCTAAACACCAAGCCACCAGCTGCCCCGTGGGAGATGTAGGAGCCTGAAAAGACCCACTAATCACAATTCCCTATATTAGAAAATCAGAAGCTCATTATAGAACAATATTATAGGGAACATAACTTTATTTTGAACACTAATGTTCTTCTCATGACATTATTGTGATAGTAGCAACATTCTGTTCCCTCTGGGAGATAATGCCATTGTAGCATCGTGTGAGTTAGCTGGCTATCACACTCAGAGAAGTTATGTGTGTCTCCAAACCAAGTGAAGTGCTTTATGGTAATTCTCTGTCCACTAGGGTACATTGGAACATATATCCTTAAGGTTTCATTCTAGTTTCCTTTCCTTGCATCTTAGCTCCTCCCTCTGATGACATGAGGAAGAGATGTAGGCAGGAGATGTGAGAACAGAGGAATCGATGCCATATACATATATATACTTCTCACATAACAATGCTTTAATGAAATTCAAACACATGAATAATTTAATTAAGCTTCCTCAACCATCTGCACAGGGCAGAGGCAGTGAAACTGTACCACACATGCTACATTACAGGTAACACTTTTACTGTAGAGCAGTATTCATGATGTTACATGACACCTATGTCAGCCTTTCATGACAAATGACACACCTGTACAATTTTATAAAAGGTTATTCCATGAAGCGTCAGATGTCATATCTCATATCTCTTTCTGGTGTGACTTAAGCATCCTTTATAACAATTACTGCTTGTTGGAATAAGCCTTTATAATTGTTAATATAGGTTTATGTCAGTTGTCCTAAAAGGTTTAGATAGGCACGTGTGTGTGTCTGTATTATTTCCAAGCAAATGCCAGTGACTACCTGATAACAACTGGTAGTTACAATTTGAGTGCATCAAATGACTAATATGGCTCAGAATGTCTCTAAACTGATCTTTTGACCCTTGTCACCCCCGTGTAGGTCGAGTTGGGAGATCCCAGAGCTGAGGGATGGTGTGATGAAAGCCATCAGCGACTCAGATGGTGTGAGCTACCCATGGTATGGTAACACCACAGAAACGGTCACACTCTCAGGTCCAATGGCTAAACCGTCACGCTTTACCGTCAGTATGAATGACAACTTCTACCCGAGCGTGACATGGGCGGTGCCAGTGAGCGAGAGCAACACGCCACGACTCACGCACATAACACGAGACCAGAGCTTCACCACATGGCTGGTGGCGTTGAATGCGGCCACGCGAGAGAAGATCCTCCTGCAAACAGTCAAGTGGAGGATGAGGGTGGAGATCGCCGTTGATCCCAACATGCCTTTGGGCTCCAGGGCCAGGTTGGTGGGGCCGACCCACCAGGACCAACCCAAGATTCTGATCCAGATGGAGCCTATCCCACCCAATGCCTTGGGAAAACCCAATGCCAATGATGCCCAGGTTCTTATGTGGCGGCCAAAAAGGGGGAATCCACTGGTCGTGATACCCTCAAAGTAGCAAATGTCAGGGGTAAAAAGAGGAATCCTCTTCTCTGATTTTGCCCCTTTAGGAATACACTAAAAGCCAAAAGTGTGGAAGCGAGCAGTAATTCTTACAGACAGTTAACTCAAAGTCAGGCCACACGAATTGTAACATGGATTTGGGTTGTTATTGGTGAGTTCATCACATGAACAATTGGTCTTCTGTGTTCATATTGCATCAGTGAATATACTGACTGGAGATACGCAACTCCTGAACTTGGGAGGATGGCATGTGGCCAAGTTTACCAGCTGTTCCAGTGTAATTTCCTTGCAAGTTTACAAATGTATGAAGACAATCCCAGTGTGGAGGGAGTAGTTCTCCTAAACAGGTTGTTTTTTTATTTAATCCTTTCAGGAATACAATACAGGCCATATGTATGGATGGATGGAAGCAGTAATTTTTTTAATCAGCTCGTACATTTGTTGCAAAGGACCACTTGCCTTAATTCCACACTACTGCCTTTGACTGGATGGATGCGGGGCTAGCGTGGCACGGAGAATGCAACACACATGGATGGGAACATCTGCCTTAAAACCAGCTCTGGCCTGGAGAGTCTCAGACTGTGGGGTCTAGAACAGGCGAGCCAGGGCAAAGCTGGAAAAATGAGACTTAATGTGAGAGATGGGAAGAATAATGAGCTGGATTTTGGTTCTCACTGTGGCTGCTTAGCATCCTCAACACCTATGACCTTTCTGAGTGTTTTTTTTTATCATTTTAAAATAGATTACTTTTACCGATTTGTACAGAAGTCACACAGTTGCATAAGGGAATACAAATGAAATCTTGCCTTGATTTGAGAACAGAGATGGAAATCAGATAGGAGGGTTTTGGACAAAGATGTCTTTTATATACACCAGTGAAATGATGCTTTGTCTTATTGCCCGAACAGCCCCATTTTCATTTAGTCAGACTTTGATGTAGTGTATGAAAGGGAAAAGGCACAGTGTTTCATCGAGCAGCAAAGTGTAGGAGAATAAACCACAGCAGAGGGGGAAGAAGTGGGAGAGATGTATGTACACTAAGTTTTAGATTCCTGCCAAAGTGTCTGTACCTGGGAAGGAATGTCTGCTGCTCTACTTCTGATGCAGCCAGAGAGTGAGAGTGTGAGAGAAAGAGAGAGAGAGAAGAAAGAAGGAAACCTGGGAGATGTGTACATGTGTACAAACACCAACTCCCAGGGCTGCTCATTAAAGAGATCCAAAACCCAAACCCAAGGCCTTCCCACACATAGACACCCACAAATACACACACAGACATGTAAATACACAGAGATACACTACAGGCTAGAAGTATGGAAGCAAGCATTTTCAAAAAAATTAGGCAATTTTTCAATAGCCAGTTTGCTTACAGCCAACACAGGTTAATTGACAACCAGTTCAAACAAAGCAGTTTGTTCCAGAATATTCCAGTGCTGAGTGGGAAGAACCATTTCAAAGTTTATAGAACTTCCACATAATATATAGTTCTTGGAAGAACTCTTCATAAAGAACCTTTCCATTGAGTGAAGGTTCTTAAAAGAGTGCTGTATAAGTCAAAACGGAGGCATACTTTTGGTTCAGATAAAATGATAATGGTTATTAAGCATGTTTGAAAAATCAAGTTTAAAAAAAGAATGTGTAAAGAACCCTCACTTCACAAACAGTTCTTTACACTCAAAGCCCATCTACAAAAATAGTTCTCTAAAGAACCATCCACTGAAAGATAATTTAGAGAAACAAAAGTGATTCTTCTATGACGGGGTGCCCACATCAGCTCCCAGCATGGTCTGGTAGTTTCTCCTCCTCAAACACACTCACTATAACTGCCAATTAACATATGAGTTGAAGCAGGTGTGTTTTAGCGAGGAAATCCCCAAACTGTGCTGGACACCAGCGCTCCAGGACCAGCCCTGTTCTATGGCATCACTCTTTTTAGTACCTCTTTTAAGTGCAGCACATTCTATGGGAAAAGCCTTCATAACTTTCATTGATAAGATTAGTTACATACTCCTAATGTAGCACACCTGATGGAAACTGATGAGACCTTCAGCAGCACTTAAATGAAGGAATCGGATAACAGCTGCAATAAACCTCTTAAATGCCTCTTAAATGCTCTTTAATGCCTTTGTTCTGTATTAAACATATTAGTGCATTTTCTTATGAAATTACAGACTACAAAGATAGTATTGCTTCAAAACATTTGGCCTGTAGTGTAGGTGAGCACACAAACACACACACACAAACTAAAATGAAGAACATAACCCAATCAGTTTAAACAAGTGTTAAGTCTTTGCAGTCACACACCAGATGAGGGAGCTATACTGACTTCAACAACAAAACAGAAGACAGTTTATCCTGCAGGTGACAGAAGGATATAGCAGATGAGGAGTAGACGACTGTTTACTGGGTGGGTTTTATGTGTCTGATGTTGCTCTAGTCAGTGGTGTCAAACTGGGTTCCTTCTGGGCCACAGCTCTGCAGAGATTAGCGTTTCCCCTCTTCCATCATTGAGCTGACAAAGGCATTGCTGACAAGCTGATGAATTAAATCAGGGGTGTTTAATGAGGGGGTATGCTACATTCTGCAGAGATGGGGCCTGCAAGGAACCCAAACTAAAAGAGATTATCAAGCTTATCCGCAAAGGGTGGGTGTGATGGCAGGTTTTCATCCCTAATTCCTAAACTCACACCCCTGATTAGGACGTCTCTGTTTTACAGTGCAGGATATCTTGTTTAGCAAACTAATTTTAAGCTCAGCTTGATCTAATCCTAAATTTTCTGACTCATTATGGTGAGTCACTTTTTACCTGACGCACAAATGACCTGTTCCAGGACAAGTTTAGAATTTCAGATCATAAACAGTTCTTTGACCAATCAAGGCCAGGCTTCTGACAGAGACAGACGGCTCCAGTCCTTTAAGTTCTACCAATTTTGGTGATGTCTGTCGCATCAATCATGTGAAAAATTTAACAGATAACAAAAATATAAAGTGATTATAACTCCAGTAAGCACTAACATGATATAATTAGTAAGAGCACTACTTTTATCATGTACAAATGCTCTATTAGCCACATTTACATCTTTCTTTGAAAAGTAAGCCGCTCATCTCCTCATGTTCCACACGACTGGCTGGTCACTATAAACATCATGGATTAATCTTAATCTTAAACCAGGGTTGATAGAGAAAGTTAACCATTGTGAAAGTAGTTAACTGCAGCTACGTATGTCAGGTTGAGCGTCCCCCGGTCCCAGGTGGTCTTCTTCTTCAATGGAATGAAAACCCGCAGTCACACCAGACAAGTCTGGTGGTACCTGCTCTGGATCATGAGAATGTGGAAATAGAATGGCCTTTTAAAGCCATTTTTCATAGATGCTGTGTTTTTTAAATAATAAAAGTGGAGGGACAGCAAAAACTCTGAACAGTATACAAACCTTGCTGTTCTAGCGAAAATACAGCTGAAATACTTTGTTCAAGCCTCCTCTACAGGGTCCAATCAACTGGGGACTTTGACATTTTGTAATGCCTGTTTACAAACAATGTTGGCATAAACAGTACTGTCATTTTCTCTAGGCTCTTGAGGCATTTCAAGTAGTAAAAGGTCTCAAAGAGTAAATGTTTATTTAAAAAGGATGAGGTAAATCAATTTTGGCTCCAGAAGTCCTGCTGTGGCAAACTAGCTGCTGTTACTTTGTAATTAGTGGGGCCGTTTAGACATTTCTTCCTTATTGGTTATGAGCACAAATATCTTTGTTTACTTCTGTCCACTAATTTTAATCTGCCCAATAGGAAACATACTTTGCAAGCAGTTACCTCTTCTGTACAGACATTTAACTTTACCACTTCATATCTTTCAAAAATATTTTCTATAAAACATGCAGTTACAGCGCCATTTAAAACACCCCTAAACTCAAATAAAAACAATGATCTGTGACTGGTCAGTTTGCAAGTCTGTAAAATTGCCCTTTTGTGTCAAAATAGAAGGTTCTGGGCTATATTAAGCTACAAAACACACCAGCCACTCTGACAATATGCATAAGTTTGACTTGCCATATTAACCTTCTATACATACAGATGTAACATACATGAAACAGCAACATAAGAACACGTTTTAGTGGGTACATCCACTTGATATATGATTACATGACTACGGCTTAATCTCATCAACCCTTCAACTGGCCAGTGTTTATTGTTGAAATGCACTTAAAGTTGTAATGTCTTACATCATCACTCTATTACAATACAAAACTCCAGAAAGCCAGTCATAAGCACAAGTTTGTTGAAGACAACACATTGAGGACAACTGAGGTATGTAAATTCACCACTGTGTTGCATTTGTAGAGTTTATTTTAAAAATTACTTTTAAATAAAATATGTGAACAACTTATTTTGGTCTGTGCGTTCTGAGATTCTACAGTGGAAAAGTGACCAAAATGTGATTTATATGGATCTTCTATTCACCTTATGAATGACGACTCTTCAGAAGAAGGAAGTTATTCCAGTTGAAAGGATGTTTAAAAGGAAATGTTAAAGTTTCAGAATTTCATCGTTCTTAGCCCCAGAAGGATCATGTTTATTACTGGAGCTTCGATTCACTGCTGTTTCATAAAGGGAGTGGACTGAGTCAGGATTTAATGGGCCATGGCACACACAACTTCAGTAATTCTCAAACTTACCACTGCTTAAATAATTAAACAGGGCTAGAATGTCAGAGCAAGGGTTTTTAAAATGACAACCTACAGAATAAATTAGCCCTAAAACCAAGAAATCACCTATTATTTAAAAAAAAAAAAATGGTAATACACCCATTTGACTGTTTTACAGGCCGGACATTAGTCACATGGCTGGTCACGTGATTAAGAAAAAGTGGCATCCTATCTCAAAGCAGAAAGGGCCCCCATCAACGCAAAGACTCCATACTTACAAAAAGATTTAATATTAATTTCTCCTTATTTCTCAGCAGAACATTCCACTTACCGTATCTTTAAGAGTAAAAAGGCTTTCTTTGTGGGTAAATCATTGACAGTTTTGAGAGGACACCTAGATCACAATTTAGGCATATCAGTAGGCCTGATATGGCTATAGTAAAGTTCACCTATTCAGTATTGAGACAGTTAGTCAGTGACAGAAGCCCAAAACAAGGCTGAAGGTTGAAAATCAACTCAATTGTCACTGACTGTATGGGACCTAAGATGCACACAGTGGATGCTCCTCCTGGGAGCTTGGCTTTTTGTGTCCATCACGTATTCTGAGTTAATATGACTTTAGTTATCATTTTCATATTTATCCACTACAGAAGGTGAGCTGGTTGTAATTTTGGCTCTTTAGGCTCACCAAAGTCTCTGTCTCGAACCACAAGAAAGTCTAAGAGTGTCCATTTTCACACGAGCCACTTCACGGTAAGACACCACATGGCTTCATTTATCCACTCTCGCTAATTTCTCCTTCGTTTTCCCTCTTCATTCATTCTTCTGTTCGTTTTCCTCGCATTTACCTTCGGATCCCTCCTTCTACGGGTCTCCCGCTTTCCTGATTAAGCTCGGCTGGGGTTGGACACTGGCTTGCCCTCATAGCCATATAAAAATGTCGCAACTATGACCAAGACTGCTCCTAGGAAGAAGACGCTACAGGGAGAAAACATATGACAAGTGACATTACACACTACCTGCACAAAAGTGGGATCATTACAAGTTAACAAAGAGTTCTGTTTATAAATAAAATAAAATAAATAAAATGCATAAACATTCAAAACACATGCAATACACATATGATAAATGTAGACATGTACATTTCAATAAATTAAGTCAACAGCATTATATTTTAATGGTCTCCTGTATTACAAGCTACTTAATATTATGGGTTAAAAACTCAACTGATTGCTAACAACATAAGCATTACATTTAGAGTTTACGCAAAAGATAAATTTAGGAGATGCTCAATTCAATGTCAGTTAAAGTAAATGTTTAAAATTTTTAAAAGTAAAAGCATCTACAACACATCTATTATAGACCATCAAAATGAGGTGTTACCAGTTTAGAAGCTCCACAGTTAGATGCACATTATCGTAAACCTGGTAAATCGTAACTTTACAGGAGAAGGATAAACATTTAATGGAACTTAAAGGCAAAAAGATTTTTTTCCAGGTAATTTTCAGCACTTTCTATTGGTCCATTAATTAAGATTTTTTTCAGAATAGGAGTGAGCATTTATGACAACAGAATTGAAGATACAAGGTTTTGCAACAAGATCAACAATACATTATGTCCAGGGTCATCTGCATTTAAGAACCTTCCTCCGTACCCAACATTAAACCATCTGATTCCTCTGATTTAGGACTTCTGAAGAAGTTAATCATCTGAAGATGGTATGGAAGATGTGGTTTAAACTAGACTCTGCAGGAAAGCTGATCTTCAGAACCAGGGTTGGTGACTGTTGCTCTATAAAAACGACTGCACAACCCAGTTCTTTAAGAAATGTACCACTAACTTAACTTGGTTCCAGTGATTAGGTAAACCTGAACACTTGGATGAACTAGATGAGGTACATTAGGTTAGAGTTGGATGTAAATCTGTACCTTGTAGGCTCGAAGTCTTGCAGCCAGAAGTAGGAAATGAGTGTGGAGAGGATGATTGAGAGGGACGTGGCAAATCCTTTAAGAATATTGTCTGCGTACTTTATAACAGCAGCTATAACCAGGCCTCCCAGAGCCTGGGGAGAAACAAACCTGCTTAAGTCCTCAATACAAATACAATGTTAGCATTATGGTCAGCTGGCTTTAGAATGTGCAGAACAAGAGCTTCCAAGTCAAATTAAACCAGTCATTAGTTTTAGGCCAACAGCACAATTCAACCTAATTCAGAAAATTCAGTGACAGTAAATCCTACTTGTATATCATTGTGTTTGTGGTTTGATGGCTTATAAAAAAACATAAATGGCCTTTTTTTTTTTTTTTACCTAATTTTTAAAGCCAATAATCATCATATGCATTTTGTACTATAAGGCCTAAAGCAAGCAAACGTTATTTTGGTGTACTATACATTTTTTTGCCCAAGCTCTGAGCTGATTTCCCAAAACTCTTACTGTTATGCTAAGGTCCTTTTGGGAAAGTCGGTCCACTCACTTGACATCAAGCAACTATTTCCACTCAAATAAGACCAGGCTTGTACTTCTTTGAATAGTGTTTCAACAACATTTGAAATCACTCCTAAAATCTGACAAAAATTGCAGCATCTGGCTCAAACAACATACATTAAACACATTTTTCACAAGTACGTTATGGATATTTCTGGTTAGCAGCTTTATAAGCATGCCACCTCTTCCTTTTTATTGAGGGGTTGTGTGTAAATGGCTAGACTTTTCTCTCTGTGTACTGAACAAAAGTCACAGAGCGCTTTAAAAAATTGTTTTACAAACAGAGCAGTATCATTATTTTATCAAAAATACTTCAAATGTGTGTTATCAGTGGGTTCAGTAATTGTTAGCTTTTTTTAAATCGCCCAGGCCAGTTGTGTGTAAACTGTCTACAGCCTCACCTGTAAGGAAACCACAGCCCAGGTGATGGAGTTGTAGCCCTGGAACATTCCATGTTCTCGCACTCTCTCTCCATCGTACAGCACCATGCCAAACAGGCCGAAAACCAGGCCAAACATGCCTTTACCACAAAAAAAAAGATAAAACAAGTGATTCAGTGGTTCACTTATATTATTATTATTTTCACTTTCATTACAGGCACAATAATGAAATTGATACTTGAATGATTTAAGCACAAATGAAGCACTTTTCCCTCATATTTAAATTCACTGGTACCTGGCATAATTTGGATTGTGCAGGTATGCCAACAATAAACTTATTTGACAAAGATCAGTACATTTTTCACATGCTCATTTTTACAAGTCAAATATATTCATACAGGACCAATGAGTATTACTTTGTGACTTTGGAGAAGGATTTTAATGGTTTATGGTGGCAAATAAAAATCTTTGTGAACCATGTAATAAAATCCTACTGGGAGAAAAGTGTGTAGCAACAGCTCAACTAAGGAGAAAACATGCTTGTTCAATCATCAGTGAAATATAATCATCAGAGGGAAGTTATTCAGAATCAGAATCAGAAGAGTTTATTGATCCCAGAGGAAAGACCAGAGACAAGAACAATGTAAAAAAAATAAAGTCTAAATAAAATCAAAATAAAAAATCTGTATATTAAATGTGCTCTCATTAGAAAATGTTTGTTATAGCTAGCAAATGTGTAGGCTTGGTCATCTCCATAATTATACGCACATTCCTTCTTTTTACACCAAGCCCACCTTGAGCTCTGTTTTTGTCTTTTCTGTCAACTGAACCCAGTTCCAGTCAAAGTTCCAGTAACGTCAAGAAGACTCCAGGTACTTATTATTGTGATTAGACAGGAAAAAAGCCTTTCTTCTGAAATGCCTTCCAAACAATCTGTTGGCATGAGAGTGAACTCTTAGAGATCATAACAATATGATCTCTTCAAGCCATTTTAAACTTTCTAACAGTGAATATGGGCATTTTTTTAAAACTACCATTGCCTGATTTATGAAGGTCAGCACAGTTTTGTCTCATTGCATTATTTTATTTTCTAATCTTCTACAGGTTGCTGAATGAGGGAATGTGGCCCTTATATCATGTCATATTTCTACCCCAGGGAAACAGGAAGGCTGGATGACAAAGTTCCTGAATACACATGAAATGACATTTTGACCAGTATGAAATTTTGAAATTTACCTATCTCTACCAAAGAGGCAAATAATTGCAGAGTTGGCTGTACATCAAAAAAAATCTTGAGTAAGGATTCCCTTGTACATAATCATATCTTTACCAGCATGTATTTGCTTGAAAAAAATAATGCTGGCATTGGACAGATGTTTAGATTTGACCAATATTTCAAATCGATGTTTAATAATGAGTTAACTATGTAAATAGTGTGTAGTGTCGGAGTGTCTGTTTATGCATACAGTTCCTCTCTGTATATATTCCTGATGTAACACACCTGAATGGGGCAATCAAGTGAATCTGATTACAGCTGCAATAAAACCCTGCAGGAGCTAAACTTATGGCACACACTGTCGCTGCACACATTTAGGCACAAAGCTGTTAACTGTCTTAACACCTGTATAAATGTTATTTTTTATATTTGAAAAACTTATTTGAAACTACCTACAGTTTATGCCAGCAAAAAGAGTTTACTGAAAGAAGTAAACTGATGCAAGTCTCCTGAGCCGAGGCAAAATGAGCGCATCACATGCTCAGATTAACTGTGAGAAACTCCAGAGGAGCTGTTAACACTCCAATCACGCCTTCTGTGATTAAAATAAACTTGACATGAATACTTCTCTCTGACTCTCTTTCTCGCTCATTAAACCCGCACACAAAAACACAGATAGTAATTATATGATAGATCAGAAGGTCAGCTCTTCCAGGCATGTGCACCTTTGGTCTTTCAGCTTAACTCAGGAGGTCTTTATCAAAAAGCAATTGATTCTGTGCACTGTTACTATTATTACTGGCTGAAAAAACAAATGACATCCGTCAATTTTTCATTCACATCAAAGTTACTGGAGTTCACAATTTTTGGATACTCTAAAGATGGGTGGAATGCACTCTTCAAACACCTCGAATATCATAATATTAACAATATAGTATTAAAGGGGGCTTTTGTGCCATCTCATTCTGCATTATTTCAAAATGTTTAGTTTGCTTCCATGGCCACCAAATAAGTGAAAGATTTTTGATCAACCTTTCAGTGAATGTCAAATCATGCAGCACCAATTGATAAGCATTTCAACGCTGCTGCAAACTAGAAGAGAAGAGCTAGTTGGCTTAACTTAAATCATGACAAAAACTGGGTTAACTACAAAACAGGTTTGATTCTGGTTAACAAAAGCTTGGATGAAAGTGACTCAAACCTGAAGCAGCAAAACTGAGAAACTGATGTTGGAAGAATAGAAAAGTGAAACCTGTCCTGTTGTGCCTGAAACTGTAGCCTGCTTACTAAGTTAAAGGTAAGACCCAAACAGTGCCACACACCATGGAACAGGTTCAATTCGGACTGACTGGTGAAACAAATGGAGATGGTCAAAGAATACAAAGTCAAGAAACAAGTGCTGGAGTGACGGAAAACTGAAATAAAAAAACCTATTCTGTGGTGCTTGCAGGGGTCACGTGTTTTCTATGCTAATAATAGTTGGTATGACAAATGTGCTACAAACCACAGTGCTGATCAGATTCCAGCTAAGGGATGCTAAAATTATGCTTGTTTAAAGGATAAAAGTGCAGAATCAGAGCAACAGCCCAAACCAAACACGTTTGTGAAGTGTTTGATTTGGGCTGGTAAGAGTCACTGGAGAGTTTTTCTGAGGTATTTGGGAATTACGGTTATCAAACAACTTAACCACTCTCATTATTTATAGATAATTTTCTTCCCCTTATAGGTAAGTACTTGTAACCTAGCACATTTTATGGAAAAATATTTGCTTATTTTGTGTGTGTGTGTGTGTGTGTGTGTGTGTGTGTGTGTGTGTGTGTGTGTGTGTGTGTGTGTGTGTGT
>JBBPCZ010000017.1:18309782-18320091 GCA_037974445.1 Brycinus macrolepidotus | reverse complement strand
AAACTGCTTTTTTCTGTCACAAGGTTTTACTAAATATACTAAGATAAGATAAGATAACCCTTTATTAGTTATCTTAGTTAGAGTTACAGTTATGACATTTTCACAAAATGTAGTGTGCATGTGCGTTTTTGTTCCCCAGTGCACAAACAATGCAAATGTAAGCTCCGATGTACAACATGGTCCTTAAGGTCTAATGGTGTACCTAGTTTTAAAGGTAAGCTCTATTCACTTTTCCTGGGAGAACATATATATTTGAATGTTTTCATAGCTTAAAACAAAAAAATGAATCACAAAGCCTCTGGTCAAGACAGGAGTTGACAACTTAAAAACATGTAAAACAACATTCAATAACTATGCTCCCTGAACAAGGATACCAAAGATATACTCCTGAGGGGTACCATTTTTGGAGCATTTCTTCCAATAATGGTACCATTTCTATTAGTCTGTTCTTAAGGAAATGTTTATACAATACACACACACACACACACACACACACACACATGTGATATACAAATATGTGGTCTTGTTGGGGTTTCATAAATAACATGAAGCACACTACCTTATGTGCAAAAACACCATTGCATATATATACAAAACTGTGATTACACATATTGCATATCTGATTTTTCTTGCCTTCCAGGGATCCAAGAATATCACCACCAAAAGGTCATAAGAAAAATAAGAATAGGCTAATGTGTTATACTGTCTCAAACTTTAAAGCTCTAAGCATCCAGCTGCAGTCTGCAATCAGTACCACTTGGAATGAGTAGGTTCAGTTTAAAAATCTGATTGGTTGAGACATATTTGAATCCAATGGTTACATATTTATCACACTTAATCGTTTCAGGTCTCCAAACAAATTACAGAAGAGATAAAAAAAAAGAAAGTTGCTGAAATATATCAGTCTGGAAAGGGTTCCAACCCATTTCTAAAGATCTCCAGCAAATTACAGTGAGAGATATTATCTCCGAATGAAAAAAAACTTGGAACAGTTATGAATCTTCTGTGAATCTTCTGAAAAATATTCAGCCCACCGTAATTTTTCAAAGACCACAGTGACAACATATCCAGGAAGTCATGAACCCAGCTGAACACCAAAGGAACTGCAAACCTCGCTTGTCTTAGAAAAGGTGGCATTCACAATTCTGCTATTTAAATAAGACTGAGCAAAATGATTATCATAGAGATTTAACAGACAAAAACTGCTAACCAGGTGGAACAGTACGTCTTGTCTCACATTAATAATGTTCTAGTAGAACGTTATGGAAAATACGGGTCCCGTTATATCTGGTATAAAGCTAACACAGCATTCCACAATAAGAACACCATACCAGCACTCAAACATGGTGGTGGTAGTGTGATGGCGTAGGAGTGCTTTCCTGTTTCAGGGTCTGGACAACTGTCACAGTCATGACTTCTGCTTTTCACCAGAACATCCTAAAGGAGACTGTCCGGTCATCAGTTTATGATCTGAAGCTCAAGCACAGTAGGGTTATGCAACATGACAACAATTCAAAGCACAAGATTCTGTCCACTTCTGGCCTAGTCAAAGTCCTGACTCACTGAGATGCTGTGGCAGGACTTTAAAAAGGCAATTCCTGCTCAAAAGCCCTCCAAAGTGTCTGAAGTAAAGCAAATTCTGAAAAGAAGAGTGGGCCAAAATCCTACATAGTGATGTGAAAAACTAATCTTCAGTTATAATTAGTGTTTAGTTGCAGCTGTTGCTTCTAATGGTAGCGCAACCAGTTTAGGAGCAATTGCTTTTTCACTTGGATGGTATAAGTGTTGTTTATAGACTGTGTTTTATGTCTCCACATGTTCTCCTTGTCTTAAATTGCATTTTTGTTTGAGGATCTGAAACCATTCCGTGTGACAAATATGCAAATGCAAAGATAGAGAGAGGAGGGGGCAAATTTTTTCATGGCACTGTACACACATAAATATGAACAATTTGTTTACAATTCAAAATTGAGCATCTTATTACATGGCAATGTTTAACACAAACGTTTTAGTTCGTTAAAGATTTTAACTTAGATCTATGAACTGTTGATGTGTGAGCGATTGATAGGTGTATTCTGAGTGACTTTGACAGGGGCCAGTTTGTGATGGTTAGACAAATTGGTCAAAGCATCTCCAAAACGACAGGTCTCGTGGCAGTGTTTCCGGTATGCAGTGGTTAGTACCTACCAAAAGTGGTCCAAGGAAGGACAACTGGTGAACTGGCGTCAGTTACATGGGTATCCAAGACTCACTGAAGTGCATGGGGAGCAAAAGCTAGTCTATATGGTCCAAGCACACAGAAGAGTAACTGTTGCACAAATTACTAAAAAGGTTCATGCTTTCTATGGTGGAAAAGTGTCAGAACACGCTGTGCATAACACAGCTTTCTGCATATAGTGCTGTGTAGTAACAGACCGTTCAGAGTGCCCATGCTGACCCTTCCACCTATGCAATACCATGCAGGTGGTTTCAATGTTATGGCTGATCAGTATATAAGTATTTCAAAGCTACATTAAATAAATTCACATTTTTCACATATTTTGATCTATTTCTCAATGAGCTTCAGCATAATTACCTATACCAGCTTCAGACTTGACTTCCACTGTACTTGGAACACTCTGTGTATATTTATATATTTATGGGGTGTATATTTACTGTAAGAAGTTGCTGAGTCCACAGGGACAGCTGGTGGCCTAGGGGTCCATTGCCACCTTCTCGGTGCCCACAGCAGTGACACACACACGCAGGCAGCCGGAAACATCGGCTGATGGTTGCCACTGTAAAGTGTAAGAGGAGAGGGGGATACAGGAAGAAAGAGGTATATTTAGGACAGATTATGTCTCACTCCATATGACCTCCTAATGCTTCTGAGGGAAACACGCACCTCCTTATACAAACTGGATAGGGCTGGGAAAAAAGCAGAGAAGTGCAGAGGTAACAGTAGAGGCCTTTCATTACACTTGCAGCACCCAGAACCAAATTTGGGAAAATTAATTTTCAAAAAGAGATGAAAAACACTTTTTTCACCTATTTCTTACAATTACCGTTTAAATCTACACCTATACAAGTTTAAAAACAAAAATTAAAATGCTAAAAATTTAGTTTTTCAATGAAGAGTGTTAAAAAATTTAACTAAAAATAGAGCTGTGTTTTTTACATATAGTTTTTCATGCAGTAGTTTTCAAAAAGAGCATAAACAAATAAACAAACATAAAACACAAACAAATAAATAAATAACAAATAAACTAAAACTCAGCATACTTCTTTCATAATTATTGTCTTTTTTCCATTCAAGACTTTTAAATACATACATACATGAATAAACACAAATGGATGTACATTTATCGCATATCTTGCACAATCAAGAACATTTAAAGGAATAAATAAACTGAAAGTGAAGATACATGACATAGTTCAAGCCTTTTTTTCCAGTTAAGAGTTTTCAATAAATAAACAAAAAAACTGAGACTGAAGCTGTATTCTAGATAGTTCTGGTCTGTTTATCTATCAGTAAAAAAAATCAAAGCCCTGTCAATGGGGATGAGGTTTAGTCCCGACAGCAGTGGTGAGACGTGTGCTGAATGCTGGTCATGAGAACACTGTGGTGGACGAGAGTGCGGCGTGTCATGCTGAAATCCCAAAGAAAACTCCCCAGAAGTTATCATGTGATTGTTTATTTATTCTGTTTCTATCATAGTTTTAAAACCTGGAGAAGAGTAATAGTGGGAGAGAGGTTTAACCACACACAATAACAGCTTATACACCCACTGTCCACTGTATTAGAGACCCCCACCTTAAGTTTGCTTGCTATTTACTGAATGAGCTCCACTGTAGGACCACTATACAGGTGTACCACAGACTGAGGCCCACCTATTGCTGCATATCTGTCAGTCCCTTTCTACTCTATTCATCCCTAGTCAGTACCACAGATATAATATCATATTAATAGAGTGTTGGACCATTCTCAACACAGCAGTGACATTGATATGATAGTAGCATGGCAGTGTATGTGGTGGTGGTATGAATGTATCGGACATGCTGGTGTTGCCAGAGTTTATACACATATCAGGGTCGCTGCTAAGCTTATAATGATCCACCGTCCAAACATGTCCAGCAAGGAGTGGCTCTGTGGTCAGAAATCGACCACTGAAGAAGGGGTGAAGCATGGCTAACACAAAATGACCATCAACAAATGGGCAACAGTCTCTAACTATACACCAGCAGGGTGGAGCTACAAGTGGGGGTTTGAAATAAAGTAGCCAGTGACTGTAAATGTCATTCCAGGAAATTCACATAATGAATTTAAGAGATATTAACACTGTTTTCGGTATTTGTTTTAACACAACACACATACATGGACCATTAGACTATTTACGTATTCTCTCTCATACTATTATTAATAGTGTTTCAACCTTTATTGTTACTAATCTGCTTATTTTTTCCTGCTCTTGCATGACACCCATGAAACAGTACTATTCTGAAATATATTACAATATATTCTAAATCCACTCATATTGCAGTGCTTTCCCATCTCAAAAGTGCCGCTGAGGTTTGCATCAGCGATACGTCCCACAGGCAGACATTACAGCAGCAGCTGACGTGGGCAGCCAAAATAAGAAACAAATCACAACAAATTGCAGAAGTGGCAGATGGCACAGTGGAAATGTCAGGGGAGAGGGCAGGACAGACATGAGTAAGAGTCCGTCTGGAGCAGGGGTGTCAAACTGCACTGCTGGAGGGTCACGCCGTGGCCTGCAGTGTAGCGTGTTCCCAACTGATAACTGAACCCACTGGCTAAAGGTCCTGGCACTGTAAAAAAGTATGAGATTACACTAATTTCTCCAGCAAATTACTGTTTATTTTCAGTAGTCATACTGTAGTTAGTTAATAGAGGGACTGTGTTATCACGAATAACATCACGGCTGTGATACAGTCACAGGTGGCCACAGTTGTAATGTTATTTGTGATAAAGCACTCCTTTTCATGTTCTGTTGCTTTGATACAACATTTCCACAAAAGAAAAGAAGAAAAGAAAAGAAAAGAAATCCCTAATTTATTTGACCAAACCTGTATTTCTGTCATTTTTTATTTTTGATTTAATGTTGGTGATTCCTTCCACCAAAAAATAGAGCATTTTGCGTTGCAGACAGAGCCATAAAACTGAGGGAGTGTCAAGTTCAGCTTAGTTGTTTACAATTTTTTTTTTACCAGAATTACATGAACGTGGTTTTGTTCAGTCAGTCTGTGAAGCATTTCACAGCCCGTCTTGTTTGTCGATTTGTATTCTGGTCGTTTCTGGCAAACTCCACATCTGCGTAACAGACAGTGTTCCTGGTATGCAGCGGTCAGTACCTACCAAAGTGTTCCAAGGAAGGACAACCGGTGAACCCAGCAACAGGGTCATGGGTGCCCAGGCTCATTAATGTCATTAATGCATGTAAGGAGAGAAGGCTTGACTGGCTATACAAAGCTACTGTAGCACAAATTACTGAAAAAGTTCATGCTGGCGATGCTAGAAAGGTGTGAATACACACAGTTCATCGCAGCCTCCTGCATATGGGGCTGTGAAGCTGCAGATCGGTCAGAGTGCCCATGCTGACCTCTGTCCACTGAGGAAAGCGCCTGCAGTGGGCACTGGACTAGAACTGCACCACGGAGCAAAGGAAGAAAGTAGCCTGATCTGATGAATCACATTTTCTTTTCACCAGCAGAGGGAGTGTGATACTCTGGACATTGTTCCGCTGGGAAACCTTGGGTCCTGACATGCACCACCTGCTTAAACACTGCTGCAGACCAAGTACACCCCTTGATTGCAACAGTGTTCCCTAATGGCAGTGGAATCTTTCAGTGGGATAATGTACCCTGCCACACTGCAAAAGAATACAGCAACATCTTTACTGTAAACCAGCACTATTAGTCCCTGTTTGGATGAGACTGCATTTACATGGGATCCCGTGGTAATTTGCTTTTCTGTGATTTTATTTCCTTCCAGTTCAGCCACATATTTACTCCTTCCTCCACTGATAAATTACAGTCTGAATTACAAACTGTTTTCCACCAAATTCAGGAGCCACTCTGTTCATTTTTATCCCATCCTGATAGACATCTCGATGATCGAAAACTGCAAAAGTTTGATCGCTGCTACTTGACTTTAGTCTCCTAGTGCGCATATGCTAATCATGAAATGGTGGATGCTTTGGAAGAGTCAATCTCAATCATTTACTCATTTCTTCCAAAAAAAAATGCAAATACTGATTCTTCTGACCACAATACATGTTTCCACTGTGTGATGGTCCATCCCAGATGCCTTCAAGCCCAGAGAAGTCGATGCCACTTCTGTACATGGTTGACATAAAGCTTCTTTTTTGCACAGTAAAGTTTCAAGTAGCATTTGTGATTGTTACTCTGTATTGTAGTGCTTGACAAAGGTTTGCCAAAGTAACTGCTTGCCCATGTGGCTTTATCGGCTATTGATGAAAAATGGTTCTTTATGCAGAGCCTTCTGTGGGATCAGAGATCACAATTCAGCTTAGGCTTGCACCCTTGCTCTTCACACCCTGAAATTCCCTCAGATTCCTTGAATCATTTATTGATGTTATGCACTGTAGAGGGAGAAATATGAACATTGTGTTTAAAAATGTCTGTAATGTTTTTTATGTGTTTGCTGACAAACCAGAGATCCTCTACCCATCTTTGCTCCTCAAAGACTCATCCTTTTGAGGATACTGCTTTTGTACCAAATCATGATTACAAGCACCTTTTGACATCATCTGCTTGAAATCATCATTTAATTTTTTTCACCTCATTACTAGACATAAATTGTCCCCTACCCAACTTTATTTGGAACGTGCTGCAGGCATGAAATGCAGGACTGGATGTATATTAACAAATGAAATGAAGTTGATCAGACAAAACATGAACTATCTTGGGTTCATACTCTCTGCAATTGCATAAAAGTTCAAGTAAATTTAAGAATTACTGCATTTCTTTAAGACCATCCCAATTTTGGTTTGGGGTTGTACTTATGTAATCAGGGATTCAAAAAAAAGAACAGCTAAACCTACAAAAAGCAATGAGAAGTCTGAAGTCATTTTCTCAAAGTTAAGGATGAAGTAGTTACATACAGTATATGCAAGTCTGACTTTAGATATCCACAGAAGCGCAATGTTCCTTTCAACCAGCTGAAAAGAAAACATCCTCAACAGAAACGCTGGTAAACAGTGGCTTTTCTTTCATGCTGGCACACCAAACTACAGTTACTCTCTGAGAACACGCAGACAAACAAACAAAGCACACTGGCAACTTAACTCTTTGTCCACATGAATTTATTTGTTCCTTTATTTCTTTTATATGTATTTGATTCGTTTTAAAGCCATTTCCCTGAAATGTTAAAGTTACTACAGTAACACAATGGCAATAAAATAATTCTATATCTATTTATTTTACAGAAAAAAAACATGCTCTTTTATACAGCTCTTCGCATTTACAGGCCACACTTTACATCTCATTAGGCCAATATCATTTATTTCTCAATTATTTCACAAAAATAATCGAGTATGAAAAAATGTTTTGACATGAAACCTGACCTGTTTCTAGAATGTACCCTTTTTTTTTTAAAGAATACAGTAGATTACAGAAGTGTTTCCATTTACTTACAGTTTACAGCAGTTCTTTACAGTGTGCATATTTTTTGCTCATAGATTTGTTAGGTTTTATTAGATATGTGACAAACACTCAGATGTGAAACATTAAAAGAATAGACTGTTTTAACTCCTAACTGACTCATTAGACATGAATTGTTGATCAACTAAGGCAAATTTAGTGTCTGAAGTTTGCTGAAGAACTGGAAGTTCATGTACATTAATTAGCATTGTGCAAACTGTCTAAATCAACACTAACTTAACAGTGATAACAAACAGACTTGCTTATATGGTTTTGGACACTATGTGAAACATTGTTATCTGTAAGCATGAACAATAAGGCAAGTGTGTGATGATTGTGTATGGAGTTTGCATGATGTTAATATGCTTTGGTTACTTGTTAGCACAGGCCTCATAGCTCCAGTGCGAAAACTGAAAAAAAAAAAAAAAACCCCAGACATTAGACACCAGAGACGTTTCGGTTGCTTGACTATGTTTGATGTAAAGGGGGAAATGCGTAAGTTTGAGTTTTGGCCAAACTATATTTTTTTTTATGATGTGGTTTGGCGCAGAGCGAGCTGCTCCCAGATCAGTGTAAAAGTGCAGTGTTTACCTGTGCTGACGTGTTTTGAAAGAAGAGACGAGAGGCCTAGAGCAGATAGAGCACATGCAGAGTGGATTAGATATCTGTATCACACACACGCACTTGCGTGCGCACACACACACACAAACACACACACATAAAAACACACCTACGTGGACGTAACCTTTTCAGATCACTCTGCACAGCTCTCACCTGTTTAAATAAATAAATTACATTTAATGGAAGTTCTGGATTCTTCATGAGTATTGCTTTCATGACACACACACACACACACACACACACACACATACACACACACACACACACACACACACACACCCACACACACACTTGCACACTGTTGTCTCTAACCTTTCTGAGGTCTTGCTGTGGTGTGTGTGTGGACCCCGGTCTTCCACACAAGGACAAACACCATGCCAGGCCACAGCAGAGGTCAAGACACCACTAAGAAGTGTGTATGTGTGTGTGTGCGCGCGTGTGTGCGTGTGTTTTAGAAGGTGTGAAGCTCCGTGCCAGCGTGAGCTGGTGTGTGTTCTGTAAGCGGACGAGGGTGTTTGGCAAGCGGCAGGTTGATGGAATTTGCTGCTGGGTGTGGGATCCTGTCTATCCATCTCTCTCTCTCCTTCTCTCTCTCTCTCTCTCTCTCTCTCTCTCTCTTAAATGCATACACACACACACACACACACACACACACACTCACGCAGGCTGAGACGGTTATTTATACCATGCAGTGGGAAAGGCGCAGGATGAGCCGAGAGCTGCGGTGGATCTGGAATGTTTCTCCTCTTCCTCCTCCTGAAACTCATGATAGTTTTCCACAGTTAACAGAGACTTGTTTCAGTTCATATCAGCATAAAATCAAACTAACTATAAACTATCATACAGAAGCAGAGCTCAAGTACAATTTGTACAGCTTTGAGGGATTTTTACTTTCATCAAAATACTTTTACTTTTTACTCAGTTCCACTTCAGTCATTTATATTTACTTTTTAAATCCCTGTTTGGGTTTTGTCGCATTCTCTTGTGTTGGTTCAGATCTTGTACATCTTCTCATTTTGGAGCTTTAGCATTTTATTTTGGTCTAAAAGAATCCCAAAAAGAGAAGAATAGAGTCAAGCACACTTCAGGTCTGGACAAGTTCTGGACCTCGTACTTTTAACTAGTCGTTTTCTTTTTGAGACAACTTTTAATTCTGCTTGAGGAACAGTACTTTAACCAACAATGGGTTTAGGCCACTTTTCACTCGTCTGGTCGTGAACGAAGATCCATTTTCCCGCAACAATAGCTAGAACAATAAATTCATACCAGCAGTGTGTGTGAGGTGTGTGGGGGGTAGATGTATAAAATAAATAAATGTACAAAAGGTAATGTTAAAGACGGGTAGAGCGTGTTTATGTTTGTGTGTGTATTCTGGGTCATTCGTGATGTTATTAAGAAAGGGAGTAAAGCTAGTTAATAGTGTGTGGAACTCTCAGCCCAGTGGCTGGGGTCCTGTAAAAGGCCACAGGAGCTGGAGGCCTGTGAGAGTGTGTGAATTGGGTTATGGTAAATCGTTCAAGAATTGATGTTCAGCCTCCCCAAGACCACCCCTCTCTCTCTCTCTTACTCTCTCTCACTCTCTCTCTCTCACACACACACACACGCATACACGCGCGCACACACACACACACACACAAACACACAGTCTAACACACTCTGTTTCTCTGATTTTGCACAGCCAGTCCCACCGGCACAGAAGTACACAGAGGTCAACGTAATCTGGCATGACCTAAAGTTTCTAACACAGTCCACAGAGAGAGAGAGAGAGAGAGAGAGAGAGAGAAAGAAAGAAAGAGAGAGAGAGAGAGAGAGAGCACAGAAAAATGAGTGAATGTCGTCACTTATCGTTTACTTATATTACACTCCTTATCAAGGATAACAACCTCAGTGTGTGTGTTTCACAAGTGATAGTGCACATATGTATAAGTACAGCAGAGAGACCATATGCATGTGTGTGTGTGTGTGTGTGTGTGGGGGTGGGGGGGGGGGGGGGGGGGGGGGGGGGGGGGGGGGGGGGGGGGGGGGG
>JBBPCZ010000017.1:18299335-18309682 GCA_037974445.1 Brycinus macrolepidotus | reverse complement strand
TGTGTGTGTGTGTGAGAGAGAGAGAGAGAGAGAGAAAGAGAGAAAATGAGGGAGAGAGAGAGGAAAATGCAAACTAAGTGAAGCTGCTTCTAGGGGCTCATTTGTGTTATAAATCAGATGAAGTCTATGCCTGGCATTCACACCTCAGCCTGCTGCTCTCTCTCACGGGACAGCAGACACACACACACACACACACACACACACACACACACACATATCACAATCTCAATTCTATAAATATCCCAACTCCTAACACTATAAGCAACACGCTAGTGACGCTTCAGCAGATAAAACACTTTCTCATCACAGCCTGCTCACAACCGCCCATAAAAGCATGTTTTTTTTCTGATGGACCATGAACTGCTTTAATCATGAGGATTTACTCACTGCTCACTGTATGCACAGCTGTTTAACCCCTTAAATCCCCAGGCTTTTTACATCCTCAAGTTTATTATTCAGTAACTACAGTGACTACTGTGTGTGTGTGTGTGTGTGTGTGTGTGTGTGTGTGTGTGTGTGAGGGAGAGAGAGAGAGAGAGAGAGACTTAGAAATTACAAATCAAGTGTGTCAAGCAGTTATCTGCATTTAATTATATTTGATTTACGTGCAACCGCCTCATTCACATCAATTCGAAACCCTTTTTTTTGAAGCAAGCAGAGAAATCACAGGCTCTAAACGTTTAGTACTCCATTTGTGCTGAGAAATAGAAAAGGGTATATTTTGTTAAGATCTGAATATGGTGAAAAGTTATTTTGTGAGAAGAAAAAACACCTTTAATATTTTTGTCATTTTTAGTCATCTTAGAAATTATGCAATTATTGTGCTTCCTTCAAAAAGTCTATGCGGAAACATTCCTTATAACTTTAACAAGTGCAGGCTGTAAGCTGAATAGATGGATACACAAATTTAAGGCAGATTTTTATTGTAGCACAGTTTACATACATTGACTAGGGAATGAATGATACCTTTTATACTTTAAAAATGTTTTTGTAATACATATAACTTTTTCAAAAACCAAGAGAAATTCATTTTTCATGATTGGGCCCTTCAATTACATTAATGAGGCACTCAACTAATGTGTGCGCTTTTGAATGTGCCAATCGGATTGTAGTACTAGAACCATCTGTTTACATCGGTTTACATGTTTGGAAAAAAACTTCTTAACACTGGTTTTTGAGAACGGTCCCTTGCACTGAGCCATTTATGACTCTTTACACACTTCGAATGTAACACGCCAGACTGAGTTGGTGAAGTCTTCAGGGGCATCTGAATGGAGGATTAAATCTGAACAGAGCTACAAAAAAACTCAGCAGAAGCTAAACTCTTTAATAATAACTGACTGCACACACTATTGCTCTGCGTTAAAAAAAACTATATTGCTGTCTGTCTATTTTTCACGTTTATTTTTATACCGTTAATGTTGCTTCCAAACTTTTGGCCTGTAGCACATTTCCTACTACTTGTGCTGCTAGTAGTGCTCAAAATGAACGCACTCCTGCATACAGTGCGCATCAAAATTTGTTGGAGTAAAGTGTTGATTTGAGAACCGTATTTACCTTTTATGTGAGGAATGATATATGGATATTGGGCAGCCTACATCAGCACTCCTCTTTGACATACACGATCTAGTGGATAGAATAACAGCATGAGGTGTGTGTGTGTGTGTGTGTGTGTGTATGTAAGGTGGACCTGGGGCAGATGAATGAGAGCAAGGGCAGTTCCCAGGCCCGTGTGTGTGCACTGGGGGCAATAACTCACATACTCCCTCTGAACTTCCTCTTCTGCCCATCACTTTTACGACCATGTCCACAGCATCACAGCTGGGATGGAGAGATGGAGCATGAGAGACAAGAGGGAGAGAGGGAGAGGAAGAGTCAATATCATCAGCAAGGTCAAAGAGGAACCCCATATCTGTGTGAGTTCTTTGCAAAAAAACAAAAAACAAATAAAGTTTGGACCATCAGGTGTTCACTACGGGCTGATTTCCACGAGAGCAGGTAAATGAATGCAGTATACTCATGTGGCCAGATTTCCATGACTCATGTGGTGAGTTCCACCTAAAATATGATGTATGTGGTGTTTCTACCCAAGAATAATGTGTAGCCATGGGAGGCTTTTAACTAGACAAACACATAAAAAGATGGATATATATATATAAAAACCTTCTTTTACATGAGAAAGATTTTGACTCAGTACCCTTACCTTCACTTAAGTACTGTGTCTCTGTAATTCATGCCTGTTTATTCAAAAATAAATATAATTAATATTTCTTTAGTACGTTATAAAATTGTAATTTTAGTAACACTGCTGTACTATGAAGTTTACTCTCTCTCTCTTTGTCTCTGACTCTCTCTCTCTCTCTTCCTCTCTGTGTGTGTGTGTGTGTGTGTGTGTGTGGCAGCAGGGAGTGCATGACAGTCATGTGAAAACGAAGCTGATTGGATTAAAATATTTTGTATGATCAAGGGTCAAGCACAGCAAAAAGTCACTGCACACACACACACACACACACACACACACACACACACACACACACACACCTATACACATAGGCCTACAGGAAGCATGCAGAGCTCTGTCATAAAAAATAGGGACATTGTAGTTTGTGATGTTTGAACTTTGCTGAAAGAGTTCAGTGAGCGCAGCTCCAGTGCAGATTCTGCAGGGGAGAGAGAGAGAGAGAGAGAGAGAGAGAGAGAGAGAGGAAGAGAGAAAGAGAGAGAGAAGGGGGCAGAAAACAAAAGAACGAAAGGAGAGCGAGATAGGTAGAGAAGGAAAGAGGAGAGGAGAGGAGAGGAGAGAAAGAGGAGAGTAGAGAGGAAGGAAAATCTTTATATTATTTTGTATTATTTTGCTTGTATAAAGCGAGAGAGAGAAAGAGAGAGAGAAAGAGAGAGAGAAGGGGAGGTTATATAGCACTGTGCAAACCTTGCCAAACTGTGTCAAACTATTTTTCCGGGCAATAAATGTGTTTCTGCTTGTAAAACCACTAAACCCCTATATGACAATAAAATCAGGCACACAAACAACCATTAATGCATAAAAAATTACAAAAGAAGATTGTTTTCAGAAACATTTGCATGATATAGGCCCTTTAATAGAACAGAAATTGATACATATTGTATTAAAAGGCCCATAATCATGGAAAATCAAAGTTTCCTGACCTTTTTTAAACAAAAGAGTTATGCATTATGCAAATACTGTTAAAGTTTTGAATCATATAGTCCCTTCAGTTCATATATAGAAACTAAAGTAAAAAAAAAAAAAAAACAGTCCATTTTAAATGTATTGGTTTTGTAATCTCACGAAAGTGAACACATCTGCCTATTTAGCCTACAGCAGTTTAGCTCTGCCAGTTTATGATGAAGTTATAAGGTGAGTTTCTGTCAAGGCTGCTTTTTGAATAATAAAATCAAACAATGCAAGGCAGCCGCTCAGAGCAGTGCTCATTTACATATATGTCTTAAAGGCACAGTAACAAAAAACAGCCTGTTTCATGCTGAAAAAGGGCCTTGCCCTAACTGGTCACCGCAAAGTTGGAAACTGTCAGATCTGAGGGTCTAGAGGCTGCCCTAAGTTCAGTATTGTTTTAGGCCTTGTGTTCTTGGCATCAGGCGTCTACAACCCAGGTGTTGGTAATGAGCACATTAGCTGGGTTGTTAGGCACCTGATGCCATGACCAGGTGGTTCATGTTTAGTTCTAGTTTAAAGGCACCGCGGTTACACAGCAACGGGGCGTGGTCACCCAGCCCATAGCCACAACTACCAGCTAACTAAGCAGTTAGCACTAGCTTCTGGCTCCTGTAGCTCTGGGGAGCCTCAGTGACTGTTAATCTCCATCTATCTCTCCACAGGCAGGAGGTGTTCGTGTTCTGTGTTCCACTGCGGCAAATCAGTGTATTTGTAGTACGGGCTGGATAGTCCCAAACAGTAGTCTCAGCAGCATGGGTTCATTCAGGATGACTGGATTTCCTGGAACCTCTCTAGTTTCGTTTTGGACTGCTAAGTTTGAGTTTGGAGCTCAGTGAGCTCATTTCTTCTGTGGAGTTTCAATAAAAGACTTTTGTGTTCCTAACTCTGGTTCTGCAGTGCGTCCTTTCAGTGAGCCCTGACATGACAGAAACATACAGACTGGGAAGGTGTTCTTAGTAAAGAGTGTTGAAAGTTTAGGCAGCATATGTGTGATGTACACCATAACGTCATGCAAAATAATGAGCCTTTTCCGGATAATTTACATCAAAGAGAACACCCTGCTCACTCTGCTCTCTGGTTACGGATGACCTTTACGTAAATGAGCTGAATGGTGACCAGTCAGATTGTTGATGTGGATCTGTAACTGATTGTGTGCTGCTCATAGTCTCTGAAATTCAAACGTACATCAAGCAAGACATACAAGTTGAAAAAGAAATATTTTCAAAATCTGAGACATTATTTTACATGACCCTGGCGATTCATTGCTACAGAGAACACACTTACACATCTCCAGAGTCCATTGGATGTATGCTTCACATCACTTGCGCCGACGCTTGGTGCTGCACATCTTGATCTTGTGATAGTGATAGTGGGCTTGTGTGCAGCTGTTTGGCCAGTGTGTTGGCAAAAGAAACCCAATAGCTGATGCTGCATCCTGAGGCAGTTTGGCACCCGGTAGTGAGTGTTACAAGTGAAGGCAGATGATTTTTCCACATCCGTCAGGACTTCAACATTTGGATGTCTTGTTCTGTGAAATTATGAAGCCTACACCATTACATTTGAGCTTATGAACTCTTAGACATTTCCACTTTACGGGAAGAGCATTTACAGTTGACTGGAGCAGGTCTAGCAGTGGGAAATCTGACAAACTTACTTGTTGGAAAGGTGGCATTCTATGACATCACCCTAATCTGAACATCATCGAGATCTTCATTACAAATCATTCTGTTGCTGATTGCTGCACTCTTTGTTTCATGAACCGTCTAGCATTAATATTCAAAATCACAAATTAGAAGGGGTGTCCACAAACTTTTGATACACCAATCAGCCACAACCTTGAAACCACTAAGGTGGGACATATTAGGTAGTAAGTGAAAATTCGATTCTTGAAGTTGATGTGTTGGAAGAGTAAAAATGGGCAAGCGTAAGTATCCAAGCAGCTTTGACAAGGGCCAGGGTGTATATAGACACACACACATACACACACACACACACACACATTTAACTAAACTCAGACGACGTCTGCATGGATTCTAATTTGTACATTATACTAAGTTCCTGAAGCTCTGGCACTGTTTATTGGTTTTCTCTGATTGACCTGAATATTTCTGTTTAATGTTAACAATAGGTATCTTTCTCTCATCCATTGTTATTAATTCATTACTAAAATGAGCACTAACTGCTTCTTGAGTTATTTTGCTATTCAGTGTTCCCTTTTGAGTCTTGGTTCATCTCAAGGTATCGTTCTCTCTCTCAGGCAATTTTCCACACAGGCTGTTGTGAAAAGTGCTATATAAATACATTTTGGCTTAATTTGATACTTATACACAGACAAGCCACTTCAATAGGTACTTACCTTGTCTCTTCACTCATTGTTCATTTTATCAGGTCTACTGACCGTGTAGGTGCACTTTGCCAAAATTTACCCCATTTATCAATAGTTAGGTCCCTCACATGACTACTCATGAGTAGGCATTATTTGGGTGGTGGATCATTCTCAGCACACCACTGGCCACAGCAACACAGCTTGAACAACAAAAAGTAAGTAAAAAGGCAAGTAAAAGTCCAGATCTCAGTTCAGTTGAGAAAATGCAGCACTATCTAAAATTCCACTCCACAAGTGTCATCCAACCAACCTGAATACCCTGGAGCAAATCTACTGGGAAGAGTGTGTGAAAATCACTCCCAAACAGTGAGCAAAGATGGCAGCCTCAAAACTGTGAATGCTGGAGTAGATGGTTCTACCAGGCACTACCAAGTTTTTTTTACATCTGCTGACAAATAATGAATTCTGCCTTTTGCTATAAGAGCATGTTGGTTTGCAAGGAGAACACTAATTTGTAATCCAGACATTATGTGAAAGAGAGAGAGAGAAAGAGAGAGAGAGGGAAAAAACTGATGTGGCACCTTTGTGCACAGATAAGCGGCACATCCTGTAGTTTTCTTCAAGACACTGAAACAAAATGTTTTCACAGTTCTGTTTTTAATCATCAAGCCGCAAAGGCTCAGTCAGAACTCAAAAGCAAGGTTGCTGTTGGAAATCTGTTTTTAGATCGGAGTGTACACGTCCTCTAACTAGAGAATTCTGTGACTTTAAAGCACACTAATTGCTGACACAGTTTGGTTACACAGCTTGTATAATCTTCATAGAAAAAAAACATAGGCAATAGAATAGGATGCTTTGTAGCTGCCCTGTATGATCATCATGCCCAGTGCTGTGTATCGGCTAGAGGAGCATGAAGAGGCCCCCCGCCACTGGGATGTGAAGCAGTGGAACTGGTGATGGAGCACACTCCAGTACCCCTAGGATCTAGGATGAGTTGGAGAGGTGATTGTGATCCAGTGCTGATCATCCAGTATCTGACCTCACTAATGCACTCAAATCCTCACAGCAATGTTCCAACATCTAGTGTAGAGACTTCCCAGAAAAATAGAGGCTGTTACTCAAGCTAAGGTGGGACAAACAGCTTATTAACACTCTTGAGCTGGAAACATATCTGCGTACAAAAAAACTGCACATAAGGCTGTGTGGTGAATTATGACACACCACTACATTTTTACTCATGAGTGAATGACCCACTGTGATTATGAGGAAAAAAGGAAGAGGAACCCCCCCCCCCCGTCTTTGTGGGGGTTTTTCATGTCTATCAGTATGAGAGTAAATAAATGTTGCTGTGCTTTACCTGAACCAACCCTTCACCACCCAAAAGATCAGCCTCAGGAAGCAAAAGATTATCTTTTACTTTTTCTTCCAATAGCTGCAGCACTTGGAGAAAAGAATCGGAGTGGAGAGCAGCTAAATGTACCCGTAACTGTAAAATGTCCATCCTGGAGACATGTTGTCCCCACAGAAGACACATGACAGCCTCCGGTGACCTAGAGAGGCCACTAACGGTAAATCAATGTGTTGCTCTCGCGCACACACACACGCATACACTAACACACTCACACCATGAACACAAAAAGCTTACGTTTTCAGTGCCAGCATGTACTTCTGCAGAAGCTGCAGGGTGAAAAGTTGAGTCTGTGCCCTGTGGTTTCACTCTACACGCCTGCTTCTTTTTCTTTTTTGCCCACTTCCTGCGCTCACAGAGCTAGAAAAGAGGTGAAGAGCTTCCTCTGTAATTAATCACAAGCAGTCTATGTCTGCGTATGCTCTTCCGTCCTCTGTCTTGTGTTGAGCTCAGTGCAAGGCCTCATTGACACAATTATGGACAAGTTACGTCTACTGGTGGCTGAATGCGGCACTGCAGATGTAACATCAGTAGTTCTTCACCAATACAGTCAATATTGATATGCATTTTCGTAGGTATTCCTATAACAAATGTTTTTTTTTGCCAGTTTCCGATGAATGTTTATATGTAATGCTTTGCTTAATAGGGATTTAATATTTTATATGCTCCTGAATTAAATAGTAATGAAAAACAAAGGATGTGACAGAAATGTTCAGCCTTTTGTTTTGGTATCTGTACCTTTGATCATGCTAAAGTTACAATGGCAACTTATTTAGTGGTTAAGGAGTTGGCCCTGCAATCAGAAGGCTGTGGGTTCAAATCCCAGGACTGCTAGTGGCACCACTGAGGTACCCTTGAGTAAGGGACCGTCCCCACACACTGCTCCCCGGGCACCCCCTGCTTCGCTTGGTGAATGGGTAAAATGCAGAGAAAGAATTTCACATTGTTCACACTGTGTGCTGTGGTGTGGTGTGGCGTGTTCACACGGGACTATAAGAGGCCACTTTGCTTAAAGAATTTTGCTGGTTGCCCATAAAAAAAAAAAAATCGAATTAATGGATATGCCTCATTTTTAATTAGATTTTGAAATGAAAGCCAAACAACAACCGTCAAACTCCAAAACCGCTTTATTGTCAACAAAGGCAATGAACGGTAAGCCAAGATTTTCTTTTTTTCTTTAGGACTTCACCCTGATGACATTTGGAACTGTGAACGTGACTGGATATTTCACTGCCAAACATATGGCCCAACTGATGATCCCTCTATTCAGAAGACCAGCGAGTGAGTGAGTGAGTTAGTGAGTGAGTGAAAGAGTAATGGAATGGGTGGTCAATTGTGTAACTCGCTCTGAAGAAAGAGAGTAAGACAATTTCTTGATGAAACCTCCCAGTGACTTCATCTTTCAGTCCCTCTGAGATGGAAACGCTGCTAAATGTCAGAGTTATTTCAAATTGTCCAAGTTGCAAAAGCTGCTGTAAGCAAGATTCAGGTTACAATAACTGGGCGGATTCCTAAAACGAATGTGCGAAGACACAGAAAGAAAAGAAATCTCTCTTTTTCTCACCATCACATAAACATCTCCATACACTCACTCACGAACTCACTCAGAGAAAACACAAATCACATTTGTTAATAAAACACAGAACATTAATAAATCATATAGGGCCAGTTTCCCAGACTGTGATTAATCCTAAATCTAGACTAAAAGGTTTTTCAGTGATTAAATACCACCAACATTACAGTTTTGCCCAAATCTAGGCTTAACGCATGTCCAGGAAACCGTCCCGTAATCTCGTAGTTTACTCTACGGACTGCGGGGGGGGGGAGAAAGTGCCGGATTGAACAGTCTTTTAAGGAAGGGAGGAGTGTTTCCATGCAGACCAAGATGGGTGTATTAACTTTCTTCGCGTCCTTCTCAAGTCTGCAGCATCTCCCCTCTTCCCCACCTCCTCCTTTCCCTCACAGCCACCAGAAGCGTATGTAGACGATGAGCATGATGAAGAAGACGCCGCCGGCCGCCAGCTTGGCGTAGGTGGAGCGCGTGTTCAGATATTTGGCGTCGCTGCGGTACTTCTTGGACAGACTGGACAGGTTGCTGGCCTTTGAGTCTAAAGCTTCAGGTGCAGAAAGGGAAAGAAAACACTTTGCATTAAATGATATAAAATAAATCACTTCAATGCTCTGAGTGAAGAAACTGTTGTAAAGAAATATATTACTATTTAATTATTTATGTTTTAATGTGTAATAAGCCCACTAGTAGACTAACAGTATACCAAAACCTATAGCTTCATAAGCCCACAAGATGGCACTAAACACCTTTAACAAGTCTTTAGTCAGTATTCAGAAGATTTTTAAGGTTGAGTGAATACTGCTTTGACCACAATTCTGGGATTCACTGTAGTTGGCAAGGAGGTTTTTGACAACAACAACAGAGGCTGCTAAAAATATACATGTCGACTATTCTCTCTGTTTGAGCACCCGGGGTTGTCATTACAACGTTGTGTTACTGATGATAGGGTGTTAAAGTACAGATTAAGTACAGAAATAAGCTGCCTTCTGTTATGTTAAAAATGTTATTTAATTATATCTGGAGTACTATGAATAAGAATACAGAGTACAAGAAATAACAGGGAGGTTTATACAGTAATTTAGCATGTAGCAATAAAAGTATATCTTAAATATCCAGCCGGTGAATCATTAAAAAAATGTAAATAATTTGATAAACAAGGATCTATAGAAGCTGAGACTAAGCATCCTGTGAGTGGGTGCTATGATGTTATTCTTCTGTCCTGTCAAAAAGAAAAACGTGTTTGGAAGCAGTATTTACCGGACAAAGCCTCCCCTCTCTGCAGCACCTCCTCGATGTTGGCCACCATGATCCTCTGCACGTCCTGCAGCTCTGTGTTGATGCTGCCCAGGTTCCTGCGCGCTCTGCTGTCGATGTAAGACTTCTTCGTTTTCTGAATGTATGTATCTGTAAATATACAGAAAAGGCATATGTTCAGTGCAAAGGCCTGCTTAAGAATCAGGGACTGATTCAGGCACTCCTAGCAGTGTGTTCATTATTCATACAGAATGTTTAGGTGAACATACTAAAAAAAAAAGCAAGAAAAGAAATGCTCATACCAAACTCAATGAAGGAGTATGGTCTAGACACAGTGGGCACTTTCTTCCCATGTTGTTCGTGAAATTCTGCTTGTAGGTCTTCCAAGTAGGCAAAGGCAAGCTTTTTGGGGAACCCCGCCTCACACAGCACCAGATAGCACACCCCTTTCTCTATGACATAGCTTTGGAAACACAAAAGACCACACAAGATTACATAATATTACATCATATTAGATCATATTAGTTGTCAGTCAGCTTTTCCTCCAGCTGTTGAATTAAATGCAAGAAAAAAAAAAAAAAAAAAAAAAAAAATTA
>JBBPCZ010000017.1:18277511-18290041 GCA_037974445.1 Brycinus macrolepidotus | reverse complement strand
TATATATACATATAAAGTTTTCGTCATCATCTCACATGGTTTTTGTTATGCGCTTCTTTAGTTTTGCACTGGAGATATGAGGCTAACTAAAATGAAAAATGGAAACTTAAATCCCACCAATTAACACTGTATAAACTGCGTTCCTAAATCATCACGCACTTTCAATAATGTGGCCAGCATACAAGTGTGAACAGCATACAATGCGTCTTGGAGATGCATCCTAATCCAGTCACTCAGACGACCCTCAGAGGTGGTCAGGGACACATTTGACCACATTGCATTTGTAGTCTGAACGCTAAAGCGTCTTCATGTGTTCTCAATAGTATCGAAGTACCACCCATATCAATCTGTCATAGAAATAATTGTAAGACTGTTTGGAAATTGCTTGCTATCTGAGTTAAGCAAGCTAGGCTAATGAAACACAAGCAAAGACTTGTGCGACAATTTGGTCTCAAAACAAATGCAGAAATTATGCATTAATTAATTAAAATGTGATCACAAGCAGTCACTGGCGACGCATTCAAAATGCCAGGTGTAAAAAGCTATGCATTTTAGGCTTTCTCTTACTATCACCCAAGACATGTTAATGCATGAACAAGGCCTGAAACAGACTTGCTTATGAGGTTTGTGACAACGTATGACACATTGTAACTCATGAACACGGACAAAATTACAGATACAATTCAGGGCCACAGTGATTAAGATGGTGTCGTTCACCACAGTGGAGGGAACGTCATTGTTGTAACTGTGCCCATTTGCATTTTTTCTACCACAAGAGCACAGAAGAGCATTTTTCAACATGGCACTTCTGCATCACACCTCTCTGCTTATTTTTAACTCACAGTTAGTCATATTGCATCCGACACCAGTCTTTCCCCTCCCTAGTCCTAGATAAATTTTGGGTGCATATTTACAGAGAAGATTTGGGAAACTATCGACAATTGTTAGCTTTGTAGCATCAGTAAACTACAGAATTTGGACTACAGACATGTTTTGGCTATTAAGCAACATCTGGGGTAAATGGAAACACGAGCTTTTCTGAACTGTCATGTCTATTTTTTTTTTTTTCACCTGCACAAACTCCACAAAGATTCAGTGAAATCACACTCACACTTTCTGCAGCATTATAAACTATATTTTAAACAGTTATATTTAAACGTGGCTATATTTAATATGTGTTGTGATTGTGTGCTCGATGCAATAAACTGATCTGCTGTTTGCACTGTCAAGTTTAAAACTGCTATAAAACTTTTTAGAAGAGACAGGCAGAAAAGGCTGATATGCCTGGTTGAAGTTATGGAACAGAGCTGTGCTCCCTCACTGACACATCGCTACTCTTTTAGCTTCGATGGCTACCTGGAAAGTTTTGTTGATGCGGATGCTGGTCAAGAATTTATTTTGGATTCGACTAAAACACCTATGACTCTTTTTTTTTTTATTTATTGTTCCAAAAATTAACAACAACTGTTTTATTTAAAGTCCTTTACAGATTAAATGTTTAGGCTATTTTTGGGACCAGCTGTAGTCATCAGTTATACCAGCACTGCTACAGAGATCAAGCACACAAAGCACAGTTTAATGCCTGGTTAATATTTTCTGAATGGAGAGTTGCAAAGATAACCATCTATTCTTTGTAATATTGAAGTTTTCATTTTATAGATTAATTTAATGGCAAACTGTAGGCACCAAATATGTCTTGGCTGATTGCCTTTATTTGGGGTAAGGGGGAAATTGGAAATCATCACTTTAAACCCACGGCTGTGTGCATTTTGAAGTGAGGGTGAGTGGAATGTGTGCTGCACGTACAGGTCACTCCTGTCATGGAGGGAATGTGGTAGTAGAAGAATGGAAATCTTGGTGCTGCTGATGCCACTTCCTGCAGAAACCTCCTCAACGCCTCTAAAGAAATGGATGCAAGAGGTGTTACTAAAAGTCACAAGAAAACCTATACTACCAGGCAAATATTACTAATAACCTACACCGTTCAGCCTGGGCTGCTTTTTGAATACGGGACAGCTTATCAGAGCAGAGGTCATTTACATATATCAGTCTCAAAAGACATAACAAAAACAGCCTGTTTAATTTTAACCGATAAAGAGAGATAGGAAGTGATTTATATGGTACATATAGGAACCAGATGTCCAGAATGTCAAGCCTCTAATCTTTAAAGTTATTCCACAAAGTGTAAAGTTTAGCAACAATGTTTATCAACAGAATTTTGCTCTGCATAGTAAATAAAATATATATTTGCATTGTAGACATCAAAATTCCTGGTTCCCCTCACAGCCACTGTGACGTAAGTGTTTCTACAATGCACCATTTCACATGAAACCATTCTGAATGACTGAATGATTTCACTATGCATAAATGCATAGAGAAAATAGTGCAGAAAAATAGTGGATTCCTCCTTTAAGGTAAGGAAAGATATGTTTATGCAGAAGAATAAAAAATGTGCAAAACACAAAAGAAAAGGCAAAGATCTCAAACCTGCATTGGTGGGTTTGAAGAAAAAAGGGGAGCTCACAGCGATGGCGTCAGCTCCTTTCAAGACAGCGTGGTGAGCCTGCAGGAAACACGGGACACTTTTTCCTCATTTTGAAATGTCAGCCACAACCACTGGGTTTCTGCACGTGCAGAAAAGCACTGGCGCAGAAGTGGGACAGTGAGGGTTACAGTACACTATGGGCCAAAAGTTCAGATATAAACTTTGTAGAAAAAAGAAAAAAAAAAACCTTCCACTTTAACCAACAGTGATCTGTTTATCACAGAACAAAAATAAGAGTTCAGCCTCTTCTGATTTTTCTGCAGAACTTTACTGTAGCTCTAACTGGATCCAGCTGAAGCCTCCATTTAGATCTTCCTAAGTGTATCAACTCAAACAAATGTGCTACACTATTATCTACACAGAGTATGAAGTTTCCCCATACAGTACGTTAAAGAAAAGTCCTATAGGAGCTGGATTGTTTCCAGGGAAGGATCTGTACATGTAATCCAGTATGAATCAGCAGTAGGTGTTTAGTTTTTTTTTACAGTCTGACAATAAGAAATGTAGAGTGATTTTAATCCAGTATGAATCTGCAACGTTATGGCTTTTACAGTCTGACAGTAAGAAATACAGAGTGATTTTAATCCAGTATGAATCTGTAGTGTGCATGTGTGTGTGTACTTTTTACCAGCCTGACAGCAAGAACTGCTGTAAGATTTTAACCTAGTTTGAATCTGCAGTGTCTGTGTATGTGTTAATTTTAAATTTTGAAAGGAAGAACTGTCAAGTGATTTTAATGCAGTACAAATCTGAAATGTGTACATGAGTAGTGTTTTATTCTGATAAATATGTAGTGATTTTAATCCAGGATGTTCCAATCTACCTCACACTTACTGAATAACAAAGCCAAGAGGTACATTATTATTGTTGATGCTCAGTGTGTCAGGAGGCGTGAACATCTGGGGCTACTTGTGGGACTTGTGAACCACTATCAAATCCAGAAAAAGGTAAAGGTAAAAAGTGCTGGTTGTTTTTGAACAGACTTAGTTGGAAAATATTTTTCAACAAAAAAAATTCTGACAGTATGACGCAGAATAAGAAAAAGCACAATCAGCAGAATGCTCACCAGTTCCTGAGAGTCTTTTACGTTCAAGCAGCCAACATGAACAATGACTTGGTCAAGTCTGACAAAACACACACACACACGCAGTTTAAACCAGTACAAACTAATTGCTGACACAGTGTATGTAATTCACAACAGTGCAAGCGGTTCTCTCCATTAAAGAATTTGTGCTTACTTCCCCTTGCCCTGCCGACACCATTCCTCTGCCAGCTGCTTCCTTTCCTCCAGAGTGAAAGAGCAGCCTTCTCCAGTGGTCCCATTCACTAGACCAAACAAGTACATTAGACAGATTAGAGGAGAATAATATTCACTCTTATTGTCTCTCTGCACATGTAGTACTTACCAAACACACTGCGCACTCCCTGTTTCTCCAACAGATAGTCAATATACGGCCCAATATTTGGCAGGTTAAGCTCACTAGACACAAAAGCAGAACAGGAAATGCAATAAGTTTAGAGACATTTTCTTACTTTCTTTCTTTCTCTCCCACTGATCCACAAGTGCGTATGGGTGTGTGCAGTGGTGGCCCAAACCTATTTTGCTGCCCCCACTGTTTCTAATTTCCAGTTCTCTCGGTTGTTGGGTTTCCTGGATCACGACTGTCTGAGGACAATTCTAAACATTTTCCATAAAACGTAAGTGTGATGGTTCTGAATGGTTCTGAACCACAGCTATCTGTAGTTAAATTCCAGAGTGCTGGAGAACACTTTGTTCTTATTGATGCAAAAGACACGAAGGGGGCACTATAAGCACTCAAACTGCTTTTGTGTGCATCAAAACGGAGTAAACTGGAACCAGCAGGATCTCACTATTGCATTTGATCACAAATGTAAAAATGGTTCAGCTGCATTGTTGATCGCCGCTTTATTATTAATGCATTTTAATACATTATCTAATTATTAATCTGCTTAATACATTATTTCAAGATGTAGGAAGATGCCGGTCACATTCCACTAGAACAGAAAGAGTTATGTGTTTTTGACTATGATGATGACTTCTGTTGTCTATGTCAGGACATGTCAAAACGTGTGTGTTTGTGTGTGCACGCTAAGTGTAACCTTAATTTCAGAAACCAAAAGATCAGGTTTTTTCAGTGCTAGTCTCTTTTATGTTTTACTAATCAACCTGCAGTTTTAGAGGGGCATGCATTTTCTTCATGAAGAGCAACCAAATGTTTTAATCACCCAGTAGATGTCTGGTCCCCACAAAAAAAAAAAACCCACTCACACAACACACAAATATAGATCACTGAGTATTAGGGTGAAATAATACACATGTATTCAGGTTTGATATGATTTTCTACTTAGGTCAATCAAAGTTCTCAATGTCACTCTGAATGTCACTGTCTGATAATAACATAAAAAATATGCCCCAAAAATCCCTACATAAAAATGTATAAAGTGACTTCAGAGAAGAAGTCACTTTATCTGTGACTCATCTGTGTGGGAGTGTGAACAGCACAAGCCCCGTCCCCTCCACGTCCACTTTGCTTTAACACAATGCACCCAGATATTTTTGATCACTAACACAGGTTTCTACAAGGATGGAAACAAAAGGACCCTCAGAAGAGACTGAGGGGTGTATCATTTTTATTGTTTTAAAAAGCCATACACTATATAATCTTTTGATACTGTGTTGAAATCTTTACGCCCATACTGACAACACTCAGTTTTGGAGATGGAAAATGCAGCAATTGTGATTCACAGGCTAAATCTTAAAATCAAGAGGAAAAACACATTTTTACCCTTTTGGAGTGAGTGGAGTGAAGGTAGCTGCTACCAGCCCGGAGAGCTGCCCTGTACCAGAAGACATCCCTGCTACACATTACAAAACAGACAACATCTCATCTAGGTATGCAGAATGAATGCTGATGAGACAAATCCTTTTTTTCCTTTCATTATAAAGTGAAGAAATGAATGAAGAAGTGTCTCAAGGATTTTGCAATTCAAAAGTCTGAGTAAAAGGAGAAGCGGTCAAGGATTTCTCTTGGACACTTAGAATCACGGTCAGACTGTACTGGTCAAGAATGTTTGTCTTCAGTTACATAGTAGATTACATTCAAGGAATTTGTCTTCAGTTACACAGTAACAAATCAGGTGCAGTCACACATGTGCCCAACGCCTGTGTTCTTTCAAACATTCACAAAAAAAAAAGTATATATAGTTAGCCTGCCTGTTATCTACATATGCAAACTATATTTCTCAGTTTGAATATAAGTTATCCAGCTTACTGAGGAGTCCTGCTTTGCGAAAAAACTGATGAGTGACAACACAGAAGACTGTTTTACTTCAAGTGCATCTGGATGTGTGTACTGAATGAGAGAAATCCAAAAGTAAAGGACTGAATTCAATAAACATACCGATTTTCCGAATATATTCACCTATATATTCTTCCGATCAGTCCTCTCCTTTCCTGGTCGAGGAGCTCCAGCCAGAACGCAGCAGCATCTAACCGTTTACCGAATTTTTATTAGTGAAGCCATACGGTAGTCACGCGCAGCCTCCAAGACTCAGGAAGTGTAGTTCGTAACCAAATTGTAGTTCTGTGGGAGACGCCATCCAATAGCACAACACGGGGCGGGGTAGTAGGCGTGCCCTATATGTATACGTTATTGCGATTGGTCAGCGCAGCTGTCAGTCACAAAATAGCTCGTTAACGTTTCCATTGACAGAAAGTCTTTTCTGATGACTATGTTTGGCGCAAAAATAGGACCGAAAATAAAAGTGTACAACAAAAATACTACACTTTAAAGAGCAAAAACGGACATATCAGCGTTTAGAGCACAACTGTAAGACGCTGTCCAGTGAAAGCTCTTTTTAAAGGTTTTGTGACGGAAAAAAAAATCTTTTTGTGAATTTTTAACAAAATATAACATGCATCTAATGTGACTACAGAAGCTAAAATCGTAGTTAGTTTCGATAAAACCGTAAAAAAAAAATGTCATGTAAAAAGAAAACAGCTGACAGATCGTGTGTTACCCGGATGTGGTCGTGTGACGTCTGTCTCTGGATAAACTACTGAAGCTGTATCCGGTGATTTAGCTACCAAGCCAGCAAAACGAGGAGTACTCGTGTTTATTTGACATGAGGCACGGACAGGGGGCAGACCTTGCATTTCAGGAGGCTCAACATCAACCCAAACTGACTCTTCATCCACGGCTGAGCTCTACAAGCGTCTGGTCTGGGTAATTAGCCAGACAGCCAGCTAGCAGTAGCTTTCCCCTTCAGCCCAGGACCTGGAGCAGCAGCAACAGCAGGGCTGGGACTGGGACAACAAAACTCAGCTGTCATGCACAAGATCAGCAGAAATGAGCCGTCGTTATTAACTACATTAGTCTGAGAGGGTCTCAGCTTCACTATCAGTTTTTCTTAGGGTTCTTGAGTCTTGCCATGAACGGTTAAATGGAAAGCAAGGCAAATACGGAAGATTCTGCTTGCATAGACCGTTACGTTCCGTTGGCTTGTCTCTCCAGTCCGTCCGTTTGCTCAGAAAGCTCTGTTTTCAGGTGAAACTAGCTGATAAAAGTGTAATCCTTTTTTGCAAGAATAGTTTCAGACCGGTATCAGATGTAACGTAGCTTAAAGTGCTCCTGAAGTAACTTACTGGGGTGGTTATTCCTGACAGCAGCTGTTTCAGTCTGTGTTTAAGCTGATACACCAGACCCTCCCTCTATGCTTGTTTTACTTGGACGTTTGAGGTTGTGTACTTTGTGTTGTGGCACTGGCGTGTAACATGCCAGCGTGTCAGGTGTGTACAGTAGGTCCGGTATCTGTGGAGGCAGGCAGGTGTGGCAGAGAGATCTGGTGATCCTTTAAAAGGGATGATTTTGGAGTGATAAAAGACATTTGTTTAAATTCCAACGTTGTGTAGGTTTGTTTTATGCACTTCAAGACAAAATAACTGTAAAATACTTGAAAGATTACGCAGATTACGTTCTGTCAACATGGACCACTGACAGGTAAAAGAGGGAGTTTGGACAGCTGGAACGTGCTGATCAGTGGTGTTTTGTGTGTATTTGCCATATGTTTTGGAGATGGATTCTGTGGGCTCATAAGGAAGTGTAGACTCCAGAGTGGCCGCTGGACAGGTTGACTTGTTGAGTACAGTCATGGTTAGAGGCTGCTTTTTGTGACACCGCATTATATTAGAGTCATGTGGAGGTTGTGGATGTTCCGTCCAGCGATGATGTCTCCTGCTTTCATGCTGCTGCTGCTGCTGGGCTTCTGTGTCCGGCTTTCTCAAACCATGACCAGAGACGAGAAGCACAGACTAAGGTGTGTAGTCTGTTCATTAGACATCTGCTCTTTCACTTCTTGGTGATGTGTGAGCTTGTGAGTGGCAAAACGTGGTGTTTAGTAACATGACTTTTGTTTTCTTTTACAGGAATCAAGTGGTTGAGATGTTTGACCACGCTTATCAGAATTACATGGTAAAAGCAGCCACAGCACCTTGTTCTCGAGAAGAGTGATATGACTGTAATATTTCCGTAGTGCAACTTTTAATATGCTGGAAAGCAACACTTGCCAGGAGCTTTTGAGGTCACAGCAAAGTACATATCGAAGAAAAATGTTATAACAGAAAAAATATCTATATTTATATCTATAATATCTATATAGCTGAGGACTGACGCAGCAGCTATAGTCAGCCTTTTGTGTCACGTCAGTAGAGATTGGCATAGATAACATTAATGGCCCGGCCCTGCATTGTCTGAGAAATGCCCTAATTTGTCCTAAAATAAGATTTGTCTGTTTTGGTTAGGTATATTTTCACATGTCTGTTTTTTTCCTTTGTTAAAATACAGTTTTAATGCGTAGACCCTTTCAACAGTGGGTTCATAAGACTGAAATCCTCTTTATTTGTCGCTGACACATTACTAAGCTTAGAGGCTCTGGGTGGCTTTTCATAGGGTTTTGAAACGTAATGCCACGTGTAGGCTAGACTCGGTTAATGCCCTAGTGTGCCATTTGGAAGTGTGTTTTGGGAGGGAGGGGGCTGTGGAGCTGTAAATAATACAGAGACCATTGGTGGATCTACTGTCATTTCTAAACATTCTTTCTTGTATTTTTTTTTCTTTTCCCAAATTTCTCTCCCTTTCCCTCAATTTCACTCTCCTTCTCCTCTTTTTCACTCTTTCTTTTCATTTCCTCTTTGTCCCCTTACCTCTCTCTTTTGATAAATGATTCTCTCCTCCTTTCTCTTTGTTTCTTTCTCTCTCTTACCTCTTTATCTTTCTCTTCTTTTCTTTCTTCTCTCTTTCTCTGTCTCTCTCTCTTTCTTGTGCTCTTTTTTCTGTGCCTCGCTCCATCTTTCCTTTCCTCTCTTCCTCTCTATTCCTTCTTCTCTTATTCATTCTCTCTCTCAGGACCATGCTTACCCAGCAGATGAGCTGATGCCTTTGACATGTCGAGGACGAGTACGAGGGTTGGAGCCCAGTAGAGGAGATGTGGATGACGCCTTGGGGAAGTAAGTTCAGAGAAACACACACACACACACACACACACACACACACACACACACACACACACACAAAATCAGGGTTAATGGTGAAATTGGTCCGGATGCTGTATGTAGGATATACTCTCAGTCTCAGGAAAAAAAATGTATTTGATGGATCAAGTAGGCGAGACAGGGGTTTCTTACAGGTGTTGCTAGTGTTATAATAAAATATTATTAGTGGTGTTGATTGTAAAAAACCACACTGTTTGCCAAAAGTTTGTAGACACCTGCTCATCTAGAATTTCATCTGAAATCAAGTGTATGAATAAGGAATTTGTTCCCTTTTGTTGCAGTAACGGCCTCTATTTTTCAGAGGAGGCCTTACGGTACATTTTGGATCATTTCTGTAGGGTTTTGTTTGCGTTCAGCCGCATTAGTATGATCAGGTAGTGCAATCAGTTTTGAATCAAATGCCATTTCAGCTCATCACAAAGGTATTGAATGGAGCTCTAGGGAATGCTGTTCCACTGCTCGACAGATGAGTACTGCTTGATGCTCATGTATACCCCGTTGGACATGGTGACCATAGGCTGCTCGAGACGTTTCTATTGGCAGTGCTTTTATATGGAGATTGCATAAGCTGTGTGTGCACAAGTGAACCTCTGTGTTGTAATGAATGAGTGCATCTTAAAGTACCTAAATTCAGTAAATAGGAGCGTCTGGATACTTCTGGACATATAGTGTATCATTTGAAAACTGAAAATCATCTTAATGCTATGATGGTTTTAGAAAGTATTTCATAAATGACTGTTATGACTTTACCCAGATAATTAAAAACAGTTATTACACAATTTCCACTTACTCTGTGTACAGTCCATCCACCAAGACAAGTTTGGTGTCCACATTTGCTTTGTTAGTGCTAAGTGAAGCGACAAACATTAACAGACATTAAAAGTCAATGCTCACTCACTGTTTTTGTAAAAATACATCCTCAAACGTCTCTCGTCTTGCATCCAGGTTTTCATCAAGGTACACAATTTTGTGAATGTGGTTTAGGACACAGTATGACTTGTTGTGAACTATAATTCAATTCAATTTTATTTCTATAGCGCTTTTTACAACCAAGTTGTCACAAAGCAGCTTTAACACCTGGGCTGATCAGCACTCCTAGTTCTGAGGCAGTTTGTAAAAACAGACCTTATTGTATAAAATCTTTGACTACAATGCATACGGTTTAAATAGATTGAGAGAAGTTTTAGGGATGTATATACAGAAATGATTTGGGTGAGCATTAACTTTGTTAGTAATATTAGTCTTATAGCTCCAGTACTAATATAAATGAGGAATATTCAGACTCATTGACATGTTTTAGTTGATTGATTACTTCTGGAGTAAGACTGAGCCTGTCCAATTATAAGAGAGCAAAGAAACCTTTCTATTGGGATTTTCTCACTTTAGACTGAAATTTAGACCTAAATCCAGCTTACTCATAAATCCTGTTTTGTGAAATACCCTTATAAGCTTGGAAGGCTAGACTTTTCATGTTCTCTCTGTGGTGTGTTTGTGTTTGGCAGGTTTTCACTGACCCTTATTGACACTCTTGATACGCTGGTGGTGAGTAATAATTCAGTGAAATGTATGAATCCTATTTTTTGTTTGTATGAACTGATCACAAATCCTGCGCTGTCTGCCTTTGACATCCAGCTGTTGAATAAGACGGCGGAGTTTGAGGAAGCTGTGAAAAGAGTGCTGAAGGACGTGCGTCTAGACAATGACATTGTCGTGTCTGTGTTTGAGACCAACATCCGAGTGCTAGGGTGAGCAAGTGATCTTTTTCAGTGACTAGAAGGCTGCTAATGATGATGAAATGTTGAACATTATGATGCATTGTCATTATTGATTATATAGATATTATGTTATTATGATGACTGAGCAGAGGTAAACAAAACAAAATACTCCTTTTCTTGCTCTAAGAATTTACAGTATGATAATCATGCAAATTTAAGCTAATTGCTGCCAGTATGTCATTAAGAACATAAAGTTTAACTGATATTATAATCGGGTTTTATCAATTGATTGTGACAGCTGTAATTGTCACACATTTCTATTGCACAAACAAACATGTACCAACAAATTTGGTCAAGCACTGATCCCTAGATGATACCTTGCAATGCAGGATCTACTTCAGAAGTTTGCTGTCATAGAGAAAGAACATTATATCAATAGTAATGTAAGCCTTAAACAAAGTGAGAGCCAGTAGTGCTGGTCCCAGAAAAATGAGAGAGAAGAATATATCATGATATATTGTAACAATAGCGTTAACCTTAGGGCACTAAGTCACTATCTATGAGGAGGCCACTGAGGACCTGTAACAGAGCTGTCTTATTACTGTCCTAAGAACAAAAGCCAGATTTAAATGTTTCAAAAACATCATCAGACACCACAGGGTGGGTATTATGACAAAAAATATCACAGTACTTTAAGAAGTCTTTTTTTTTTTTTCAGATTGAATAAGTTCCTACAGACAGAAAAAAACGCAGGGCTGCATTTTAAAATAGGTCTAGGTCTCTCTTTGTAATGAAACATGTAGTTAGTCAGTGTTTTAGAAGTGCTGATGAAACGCACAATGTGTTCAGAAACGCAAATTGAGACATAATTTGTAAAAATTGTCATATTACCTTGCTAATCTATCACAGTTTTTAATATTTCACCATAGTGGTTGAAAATTTGTGATCCCTTAATAATTTCCTTTGATCTAAAAGAGTCCTAAAGATTAGATAAAGAGAACCTAATTAAACTATTTAGACCAAAATATTATACTTGGCAATTTATTTATTGTTTCTGGTAACTTTTGACCAGTTCTGCACATCAGCTTGGAGGAAATGTAGCTCATTCCTCCTTGTGTGCTCTTTTGTACACAAACTCTTTTTCTTAGGTCCTCAGGAATCTCCTTTGTCTGTGCCATGATACACTTCAACAAACGTGTTGTGAAATTTAGACTTTGATAGATTGCTGTTCTTTACTTAAAACAGGGCACCCACTCACGCCTGAATGTTTCTATTCATTGTAAACTCCTCTAATTGCACCTTCAAATTAACTGCTAATGCTAGAGGTTCACATACTTTTGCCACTCACAGTTGTCATATTTTAAATCATTTTCTTCAGTAAATAAATGGCCATTTATAATATTTTTGTATTTAATTCAGTTCTCAATTCAGTTAAGACTTCTATGATGTTTTACATCTGATGATGTTTCAGGTCATATTTTTGCAGAAATATAAGAAAAATGATTCACAAAGAAGAGCAGTTAGAATCCTCAATCTCATCTAGATCATTTAGTGTCTCAATTAGTGTAAACAATACGTTAATAGCTGTCATTCATTATTAACAGAGATGGAATTTTTGGTTGTTTCTTTCTGTGTGTGTGTGTGTGTGTGTGTGTGTGTGTGTGTGTGTGTGTGTGTGTGTGTGTGTGTGTGTGTGTGT
>JBBPCZ010000017.1:18243131-18265399 GCA_037974445.1 Brycinus macrolepidotus | reverse complement strand
ATATACTTCACATAGCTGTATAAACAAAAAAAACAGATTCAGTAAAGAAAACAGTGCAGAGGCCCTGTAAATTATTCCAGCTCAAGAAAAACAAGTAATGTCTTTGATAGTTTAATGAATAGAGGCCCTTAATGTTCCCATGGTGCAATAAATGACAGATGGTCGCTTTATAGATATTATGTAGTTAAGAATAGGATTAAATGAACAACATCCTGCTTTGTGTAAAGTGTTCATCACATTTGTTTTTTTATCACACACTGTTTATTACATTTTCATGCACAGAATCTTGTGTGCTGCTTGAGCAAAAAACATTCATCTGTACCGTAGTGCATTTTAAAGTGACAAATATCAAATGTACACAGCTTTCCCCTTACCCCACATGTAGTCCATCAGCCCAGAAGTATGTCTTTAGTTTCTGGAGCTCTGTAGCTAATGTAGCCAATAGGTAATTTAACCCTACGTCCTTCTAATTAGTATTATGAAACCATATAGCTAACTCATCACAGGCCTTAAACCCTGTTGAGTAATCTTTAATAGATTATTGTTTTACCCACATTGCATGATTGCAACTTTGAAAGTGAGCTGAAAATTTTTAATTCTAATAAAACAAATATAAAGCACACATATATGAAAGTCTTCATTTACTCAACTAATAATAATAATAATAATTATTACATGTATTATTTCTATTCACACCTACTCTTTGATGCAAACGTGAAGTGATCATGAAGCAGAAGTTATCTGTGTGCTTTGATTTGCATTGGTTAAAATTGCCCCAAGGAAACAAATTTTTCTGTAAGGAAATAAGATTTTTCACTCACTTCAGCAGCATTGTGAATGAATTGTCTATATTTAACTTTACATACAACTGGATTAAAGCATTTTTCTCACAGAGAGGGGTGTTTAGATAGGAAAGCCAGTGATGGAAATATCAAGTGTGTTATTCACCAAACTGGCTGCCCAAATCCTCCAAAATGTTAGGATGCCTAATTGGATGAGAGATTTTCACTTCTGCTGCCTCGATATAGTACTTCACTTGCCCTGGGCAATCAGGCAGTCATTAATGTTGAGCCTTGGCTTAAGTGATATGATCTCATTATCTACAAAAATGAGCAAAGTGTCATCTACTACTATTTTAGCTATGTGAGGTGCTTTTGTCAAATGTTGCAACTGTGTGACGCTACAAAGTGGGGCATAAGCTTCCATTTAGCTACATTAGCAAAACTAAAGAAGCAAACACCATCTTGGTTGATTAACCTTGGTTGATTATTGTTGTTGTTTTTACACTGTACTTGAGAGACACCATCTACCGGAATCAAATTCCTTGTATGTGCTCGCACATACTTGGCCAATATACGCAATTCTGATTCTGATTCTGATTCTGATTCTGATTAAGTATATATGAGGTAGGGAGGGGGACGTTTAAATTTACATTTTTCACTAAACTACTCCTTAATGGATGGTTGATCTGTGACTCTTCAAGACTAAGGGCGTGCACTTCTGGTGTTCATTCTTTTTTATTAGGAATGGATCCTGCAATTTTATTCTTTATTTGTTGCAAATAGACAGGACTCCTCTGTGACTAAAGCTTCAGTGTCAGTTAGGGTTGCCTGTGGGGATAACCGTTAAATAAATAAACAGGCTGGTGTTCGTGTTCACACTTTCATACTTGTGTGATTCAGGTCATTGGGGGTGGGGGATGGGGTTGATGGTATGGAGCCAGTAGTGCAACTGTTGTCGCCCTAAGTGTAAAATATCTCAACTGGGGCAGAAAGTTATTTACCCCTATGAGGGGTTGGGTGGAGGGGTGGATAGAGTAGCAAGGCAATGTGTGTTCATGAGCATAATGTGTGTGTATGGTAGGAAATGCATAGTTTACACTGCAAAAATTATATCCTGGCACGTGAAAGCATCTTAATTGTAGGCAATGGCATATATTTGACCTTCTGTTTAAATTCCTGGCATGTTGTGTGTGTGCACTCACCCCATGATGGTTTGTGGATGGTGTAGAGTGAGTGTTGGTCTCCAGTGACCTCATACACTAGATAGCAGCATCTACACACACCCACTCAGGCCTGTTCAGCTGCACTCAGGCAGGAATGCACTATCCAAAAGCTTTAAAGTTACTGTAGAGGTGGGTCATAATTGGTTATATTCCCTCAGTTTCATGTACATAACTCCAGTTTTGACAGATTTTTACCTCTTTCCTTTTTCCAAATGAGTATAAGCAGAAGAAAGTGCTGGAACAGCATTTTATTTCAGACCGAAATGATGCCAAAAAGAGAAGAACAGAGAACCAAAAGTTCCAGTGTTGATAGAGACTGGATTTACCAAGAAAAAGGTTCTCTGCAGTCGTATAGAGGAGTTTCTCAATACTTTTTACACCACTTGTTTTTTGCCAGGCTAGTTTTGGTTCTACTGAGTCAATCTTTCATTGAAATAACAATACATTTACTTGAGGATGGGTTTGTGTTTCTTTTCCCACCTCTGAGTAATTGTTATATGGAGGAGAGGCTGATGGAGTGTTTAAAGTGAAATCTTCATTGTTTATTTCTGCACCATACAACAATGAGTTTTACGCAGCAGTACTTTTGGGAAATCAAGTTTAGACAAGTACGCAGGCTTTGTTTTTGCCCACACATTCCCCTTCTTTCTTCCATTATTTCTCTGTGGTTCACCCTGATCCCAGTCATGTGGCCTGGCTTACTGCTCACCCGGCCGGTGAGGAAGGGGGGGGCGGGGTCTCGGCTAAAGGGCCGGCAAGGGTCCAGCACCATCCCCTAGATAAGGGATTAAAGTGTCTGTTCAGCAAATGCAGTCTGTGTGTGCACGCATGATAAATGTTTGTGTTAAACTCTCCAGTCTTGAGGGTTTTTTAATAGTGTATTTTTTTGCTAATTTATTATGTGTCAGTTTAAGTAGGGAGAGGGGTCTTTGTTTTACCTTTTTTATTCCACAAAGCATTTACACACATTTCTTTATGGTCAATTTATGACACTCATAGTGTCAGCTTAAGAGTTGAAGCTTTGTATCTGAAACTATTTCAAGACCATATCAGAGGCTGTGAAGTGTACAAGGGCTGAATCCGCCATCTCTGATTGCTTATACTGACGCTGTGGTCTGAGGATGGGGTAAAACGTCCACCATAACACACACAGCTTTTTATACAGGTATGATATCTGCCTACTGTAACAGTGGCACCCCAAGCCTCCCCATGAACGACTTCAATAAGTGCAACTGTTATGTTCACATGTATGAATAATAGTGTCTTGAATTAAGATTTTAAAAGAGATTTTACTACCATTTTGGGGCTGTTGCAATGGTAACTCGGTTAACTGTCCATCCTTCCATCCTCTGTCTATCTGTGTGTCTGTCTGCTTGCCTCTCTCTATGTGTCTGTCTGTCCATCCACCCACCAGCTATTTGTCTGTCTGCCTGTTCAAGGGGCCGCTCTGATGATCTATTTTTCTGTCTGTATCATTATCAGTCTACTTGTCTGCTTATCGATCTGTCTGTCTGTGTATGTCTGTCTTGCAAAGGTTTTTTTTTTCCCCCTTATCCACCCATTCATCCTTCTGCCCATAACGGTATCCCAGCTTGTGGCAGATGGCATTGTTTCAGCAGGAGTTCAAACTGTTCAAATTGACTGATACTGATCAGGCTAATTTAAGCCTTTGAGCCAAGGGTTCAGAGCTGCAGACCACTGGGGACATACAATTGCATTTGTGAAAAATCCATTCTAAGCTATAAAAATATGTTAGATACTCAGTATGAGCTAATTTTATTCAATATCACTTTTAAAAATACAAATGTCACCCCCAAAAAACTGTTTGGTGTATTGTAGATGTGAATTCTGAGATGCATAGAATCGTATCTTAAAAGAATTGTGCTCAAAACTAAGAACTGTTTTCATTCGCAGCACAACACACACACACACATACACACACACACACACACACATCCTAGGATTATCCCCTTTTCCCCTCAGTCACTTGGACCATGGCAAGTCCAGACTGATTAGGATCCCACCACTGACCCAGCCTGAAGCTGATTCCCATCGCTAATCCCTACAGACAACCTCAATCTTACCAAAACAAAACAATCGGCGTTTGAATCATTCGGATTACTGTTTTACTAGTACTACACTAATACAGGGTGCAACACACTGATGAAGCAGCCTGTCTGAGTTGTAATTAGATGTATAATGTTCCATAAAGAAGTTGCTCAGTGAAACAAAGGTTGATATTCGTGTGCAATATATGAGACAAACATCCATCAGTAAAGTAAGTCATACTTAAACAGTTACACAGTAATCTAATTTACAAAGTTTTCCTCCCTTACCCCAAATGTAGTCAGTCTGCTAAGACATGTTTGGCATCTGAAGTGCACTCTTAAGTGCACTGCATCTATGAGACTTATGTAGCAAATAACTAATGTGCAAACTGCATGCCTCGCAGACTTTCATCAAACTGCAGTGAGTTAAATCATATCAGACACACTTTATGATGGCCTCCTATAGGTTATCTATAGATGCTTTAATAGTTAGCAAACTAATTCAGTGGAATATCAATAGCATTGGGTAGGGTTTAGGATTTGGATTAAATTTAAGGTTTAGGTTGGGGTTGGATTTAGGTCTAGATTGAACGGAATCAAAAAGCATTTACAGTAGACTATACAAATAAAGTGTTATTGTCATCTCAGTTACTCTTGTTTGTGATATACTGTTATCTATAAAAAATTCAGGCTATATAGGTTTTCTCTTTTAGCTATGTAACATACTTTTGTCGACTACATTTGGGGGTAAAGGGATGAGCAACAGAAAAATACCGGCCAGTTAAGCCCATCACAGCTTATTACAATTTATTTTACCAGAAATCCTGTTCTTCCACATTTGTTATTTGGAATCTCTGACTAGAGATTTACTTTCAGAATTTTTTAAAGATTTAAATCTTTTTAGATTTAAATGGTGGAAGAAATTCTATTGCAATAAAAACCTGCTGCGGGACATTTCTTTGGCCCTGTTTGTGCTCTTGCTGGCCAGACTGGTAAAAATGGATTGTGTTGGATGAACAGTGAGCCATACCGCACTGCCCTCTACTGGACTTTACAGTAACTCAAGAACAAGTGCCAACACACAGAAAACATACACTTGTACAGTCATACTTTATTGTACCTGTTCTCTCTCTCTCTCTCTCTCTCTCTCTCTCTCTCTCTCTCTCTCACTCCCCCTCTTTCACACACACACTTATGAGCTCCTACGCAGCATGGTCATTCCCTCTCAGAGGTTTCTGGGAAGTGTGTGTGTGTATATGTGTGTGCGTGCGTGTGTGTATGTGTGTGTGTGTGTGTAAACGAGTGAGTGAGAGAGAGAGTGCCTGTGCAGTAGTCAGCTGATGCTTACGGAGGCTTTTCTTACCACGCAGTTTCGCAATGGTCAAGTTTCCATTGCGCTATTTTCTCTTCAGTGTAATTCCTCTCTGAGATGGAATAGGGAAGATGCAGCCTTTTCTGCATTCGGCAGTGTTTTGTTTTGTCTTCGTCAGAAAACCACAGACGTACAGCTTTCATTTCTGCTCTGCTGGGTTCTTGGCTATTTGGCAGCAGTGTTATGGTGCTAAGGAGATGGGAGATTAGTGTGTTTTGGGGAAACAAGTCAAAGCAATCGCAGTAGGAGAGCAAACAAAATGTGATGCCTAACATGAAATCTAACGGTTTCTATACTAGAAATTTCCCTCACTTATCTGAAATACGAGTTTGATGTAGTATAAAGAAAAACCAAAACTGAGCCATAAAACAACAGCACTTTTGCTTCCCTATAGAATCATTTGTGCTTTGAAGGACATTTAAATAGTTCCTAGAGTGAAATTTTCTGATTTAAAGACAAGGAAGAAGCCCTTCTGATGAGCACAGCTGCTTTAGGGTACATTTTGGGGTCATACTGTTATTATTTGTTATTTATTAACTGATTTATTTATATTAGTTGGTGAATGCGAAAGGTGGTCGGATAGCTTACATTACTGCAAGGAAACTGAATACCATATTGAACATATAACTGTCCTCAAATCATCATTGCAATGGAGAGAATGGATTACATAAATGACAGAAATGACTTTTATCATCAGATGAGGAAAACAAGAGGCCAAAAGTTACTTTTAGCAAGGTATGTGGGTGTCTAGGTACCTTGCCTAAGTTTGGCTTCTTTTTGTGCATAATAAAGATTTAAGTAAAATCTTTAGGCCAAAGTTCCTTCCCAATTTAGTCATCTCCACTTCCACCCACTAGCCAGAACTTCCACAATCATACAATACCACTAACACTGGCGGGGTGAAGTCTAGCATGAATTTTCTCCATGTCACATGCTAACACAACATCATTGCACAGCTTCATTTGCTTGGAGGAGAACACTAACAGCCAATTCAGTTACATCAGCTAAAAGATGCCTGAATTGACTAGCATCATGTTGAATGATGGGGGACAGGAAGGACCATCCAAACCCACCCAGAGAGAACAAGGCTGATTGCTCTCCTGTACTCACAGCCATGGATGACTGTAGCTTTACTGAAGATCAAACTCACAATCTCCTATATAATCCTAATTTTTTTCATCAAACATGGGAGTAATATAAAAATATATGAAATTAATTTCATTGTAAGATGAAGCAGCCAAGACAAGAAACATAGAAGCTGCTTGTGAAACTGCTTGTACACTCCTGTATGGCTGTGTGTGTGGTGGTGTGTTTTTTTGGCTGTGTGTGTATGACAGTGGGAACATGGCGGTCTTCTCTGGGGTCAGGTATGAGGCCACAGACTGGAGTCAGAAAGCTGCAGGCAGGAAGCGGCAGATTTCCTGGAATGTGTGTGTTTCCCTCTGCAGTACAGCAATAACAGCAACGGCCTCCCACTCCAGGCCTGAGCGTCACCACCGCTGTCTGTTTTCTGGAGGGTGTGTGTCTGTTTGTGAGTGTTATAGTGGCACAAAACATGGTAATGCTATGGTTGTCATGAAATTTGGCAGTTATATCAGTGTTGAACTTCATCCCCTGCTAAAGTCTGTGTGAAGGAAACTGTGCTGTGGAGAGACTCTATCAGTGCATGAGAGAAGGTCAGTCCATGTCCACCAACTGTTTACAAACGCAGGCTACAGGAAACACCCCCACCATACCCTCAAACTAAACACCCTGCAAACACATACAGCACAAAACAAGACTTGCGCTGGAAAGTCTCTTTTCACTAAAAATAAAAGGGATCGCAAAATACCCGTCTGTCCAACATAGTATCATCTACTTCTTCTGTGATTTCCAGTCAAGATAAATCATCTTAAATGTAGGCAGCTTACCTAATATTTCTCATAATGAGATAATCATATATTATTTAACTTATTTTATCCTGTAAAATGACCATACTGCACTGGCAGTTAATTTTTCCTATTTAATGGATCTGTATGAAATATGAATATAAATCTGAAATAAAAATGTATGAAATGATTAAAAATAGTCTCATTTTACACTCATTACAGTCTTTTAAAAATATTAGAAATATTAGATACATTTAAGATGCATTTACTTGGCAGTGTTTGCAATATCACACTGTTTAGACTGCTCCAGTTGCTATTTCACACAACATCCTGGAATCTTTATCATCTCCAGCATGTTTTCTATGAGTTTGCTTGTGCATGTGTGTGTGTGTGTGAGTGTCTGTAAGTGTGTGGAGCTCCTGACATTTCTCCAGGCCATGTTTTTGCATAAAGTAATGACATCACTTCGCTCAGTGAGAGAGCAGCTGTCCCCACTGGGGCCAAGAGGTCAAGACCTTTCCCACTCTCTCTCTCTCTTGCTCTCTTTCTCTTTCGCACTTTCTCTCTTTCTATCTATCTTTCCCTCATTTTCTCTTTTATCCCCTTTCTCTCTCTCTATATATATATATTTCTGTCAGACTCAGTACAGTATCAGTACAGTATTATGTAAAATCCTTTCCTGATAAACATTTGCATCTGTATAAACTTTAATGAACAGCTTGAGCTGTGTGTGTTTTGCAGGCTGTTTAGTCTGAGGGTTTTTTGGGGAGGGGAGTTAGTAGCACCCTGGGAACTGGAGCACAGCCAGGACAGACACACACACACACACACACACACACACACACACACACACACAGACAGAAGGCTTTCCCTGGGCCTCCCTGACCTCTCACCTGCCCTGTGGTGCCCCCTGCAGCTTGAGATGGTACCCCTCCCCCAAAGAAAAAAAAATACATACACAAAAACACTGACTGAGGCCATGTCCAGACGTCACGATCGCGCGCGCGCGTGTGTGTATGTGTGATCCTGAGAGTGGGTGACGTGAGGCAGAGAGGGAGAATTGCAGACACCTTCCTCCTCTTTCCTCCTCTACCTTACATCAGCTACATTTTGTGTATATGAGTGCGTGTCTCGCCACATGCTGCATCTAATATGCTCCATTCAGTCTCGACACAGGCTTTTTCCAATACGCCTAAACAAACCAAAACGAATAAATGAGTTAGACGTCACATCCTGTCTCCATTCAGAGTCTGTCCACTCTAAAACAATCAGACGCAACGTCATTTTCCTCACATTGTGTTTCTGAACTCCGACACACACGACGACACAATTCCCCAGTCACATCTACTTAAGACGTGCACAGCTCTCATGTGTGAGCCAGTTAAATTACTATTTTTCTGCTTGTAGTTTAAATGTGTATTGCCTGGTACTGTCAGCAACAAATGGAGACCCTGTTGGGTCCTGTTTGCTTTGAAGTTAATAATGTTGATTCAATAACCATTAGTCAGTACACAGGTGTTGATGGTCAATACGTTTACTATTTGTTCGACAATGGCCTCATATTTTCGATCTAGAAAGCATTCTGAACCAGTCCGGCTTTAAAATCTGCATTATATTCAATAATAAATATTAATACACACAAAATACCTTAAATTTTCTTAAATGTATAATCTTGTGCATGTGTGTGTTAATGGTGTTTCCATTGATTATAATGTCAATAAAAAATGTTTGAAGTCTTTCAAGAGTATGTATATATATATATATATATATATATGTATATGTATGTATGTATATAGACATCAGTGTTTTATTATGAGCGGATGCTAGGCAGTTGAGTAAGTGAGTTAATAAAGTAGTGAGTGAGTGAGTTAATAGCCTAAAGTAGTGACTGAGTTAGTCAGTCAGTGAGTGAGTGAGTGAGTGAGTCAATAGCCTAAAGTAGTGAGTGAGTTAGTGAGTGAGTCAGAGAGCGACTTAGTAGCCTAAGCTATGATAGTGTGATAGTGTGAAAGAATGACTGAGAAGTGAGTTGATGAATAAGAGAGTAAGTGCATAAATGTATGGTTAAGTAGCCTGAGGGAATGAGTGAATGATTGAGCGAGTTAGTGAGTGAGCGAGTGAACTAGAGGCCTAAGGGAGTGAGTGAGGGAATGAGTGAGTGAGGGAATGAGTGAGTGAGTGAATGAGTGAGTGATCAGAGCTAACATAGTAGCATGAACGAGTGAGTGTGAAAATGAAGAAGTGATTAAATAAATGAGGCAGGGAATGTGTGAATGAGAGAGAAAATGAGTAAATTGTTCAAACGGCACTGCAGAAAACTACATAAATCACACATTCTGCATTATAATGCGTAAAGAGGAGTGAGGTAGTGAGTTATGAGTGAGTGAGTGAGTGAATGAGGGAGTGATCAGGACTGACATTGTAGCATGAGTGAGTGAGTGTGAGAGTGAAGAAGTGATTAAATAAATGAGGCAGTGAATGAGAAAACTGCAGAAAACTACATAAATCTGCAGAAAACTACAGAAATCGTAATATAATAACTTCTACACACATTCTGCAGTAGTGAGTGCAGTAGTGAGTTATTAGCCAGGTTTGAGTGGGCGGGGCTTGAGTGCAGTGAGTCACTGGCAGGGCAGATCTAACGGGGAACGCTGGAGGAAGGAGGAGGAACGGGCTGCGTGCGTGTGTGAGAGAGAGAGACAGAGAGAGAGGGGGTTGTGAGGGAGAGTGTGTGTGTGTGGATGGAAAGGGAAAAGCTCGGTCGCAGCAGCTCTTTGCTGGCTGTTTAAAGTCGTTTCTTGGGTGAAGCTCCAGCCTGCAGCCTCGCTCCTCATGGTGCCGGAACATGCGAGAAAGCCTCACGATGAAATTCGCCTGGAAAGCTAAAATGGTAAAGAAAACACTTATATCTCTTTTATTTCTGCCACTCCAAACTGTTGCCTTTGTGGGTAGAGAAAGAGACGGGAGGGGAGGGGGAGAGGAGAGGAAAAGTAGCGGATAAAGAGAAAAAAGGAGGGGGTGCTAAACATTAAGCTTCAACAGTTGTTTCTATGTCTCATATAAATTTTTAAAAGCTGTTTTTAATGTCAAACTCAGACAGAGATTGGGGTCCCGTTACTGAGTTCAGACTAGCGAAGCAGCTGAGAACGAAAACAAAAGCTGTTCTGGACCCCCTCTTTCTCACGGAAAAGTGTGTGTGTGTGTGTGTGTGTGTGTGTGTGTGTGTGTGTGTGTCTGTCTGTCTGTCTGTCTGTCTATGTGTGGGGAATGCGTGGACTTCGAGGGTGGAAAAGTTCCCCGTGTGGCTGTGGTTTTTGGTCAGCATCCCACCAGTGCTGATCCATCCATCCATCCATTATTTTGTTTGTACAGTTTAAATGGTGAAGTAGCCTAAAGCCCCAAGGCCTGCCTGCTCCAGCTGGACTCTGAGACAGCCAAATTATTCTTCACCAAGCTGCGGGACTTCTTAAGGATTTTGTGTCAGCATGTTTGTGTGCTTTTTGAAAGTAGGTTAGAAACTTTGTAAGCTTAGGACTCAACAGTTGAATGTTTTTTACCATTTATGATCAAATTGATAACCAGAGTATGGTTAATAATAATATCAGAGAATAAATTAGTATGGACAATAACTAACCTAAGAACAAAGTGTTCTTCTTCTTCTTCTTCTTCTTCTTATTATTATTATCATTATTATTATTATTATTATAGTGTGCTGTGTGTAAGCACACTAAATCCTAACACTGCAATGTCAGTATTACAGTTTATTTTGTTACAATAATGTTCTGTAATTGTGTTTATTGTCTTTTTTTTTATTCTCTTTTGTCTTATTATCTTTTATTCTTTTGTTGCACTGATCATGCAAATTACAATAATTTCCCTCTTATTTGATCTGACCTACTATTATTATTGTTGTTGCTCTAGCCCAATCATTCCCCCTTCCCCTCCATGACACTGGCTGCAGTGTGGAAAGCCACTTGTGGAAAACATTTATTCCCAGTACAAAAGGGTGCAGCAGTGTGTATAGTGTGGACTCAGCAGGGTCCGGGCCCTGAGCTCACTGACCTCCTGCTATTGTTTTGCGGGGCAGCCTGCGTGATTCGTTGAGCCAAAGGTTTATCTCCCAGCACGGTACAGGAAACGGCCAGTGATCGCAGACAGACTGGCCCACATTAACCTGTGCTTCTGGCCCAAGGAATCTCCTATCAGCTGGCTCCCGGTTTGACTGCCGGACATCTACAAGTGCCTTGAGTTTAAAGCAACAGTTCAGTTGAAAATCAGCTGTAGCTGTGGTTGATCAGCCTAGATGTGTCTGTCTGTTTTTGTGTACCCCTCAGTTTTCATAGTGAAAACTGTATGATCATCATGCAGTTGCCTCTGACTGACTGGGCTGAGTCAAATAGTGCTGCTTATGTGGGTTCTGACACTGCATGGCATACTGCTATCTATAAAATAGACAAGAGTACAGGCAAAATTAAGACAATGCAGTATACTCTTTTTCCATTTTTATAGATAAGAATATGTCATATATTGTTCAAAAATTCTTTAAATTTGACTTCTTTGGCAAACTACTCCCCTTAATCCAGTTGTTCTCCTTTCTAGCCCTGGACATGACCCCCAGGTGCTGTACATATGTGTTTTTTGTGTTTTAGTTTACTACCAGATAAAAGGTCAAAACGTAGTTTCTAATTTTGTCCCATCACTCCTCCCTATAATTTATATCGGAGGTTTACAAGTGTGAGTCTGACAGTTCATCCCCGCCCAAGACAAACACACTTAACTGGACTGATAAAGCAGTAACAACAGTCAACCAAGACTTTAGCACAGTGGTGGGGAAACATTTCAGTGTTTTCCCAGCTCTAAAACACTTGATTCAACTTGCCAGCTCGTAACCATACCCTTACTGAGTTGAGCTGGGTGCGTTGAAGAAGGAAAAACAGGAATAAGTGAACTAGATGTGGTCTGCAAACTTGAGAGCATAGAAGTACAGTACAGATTCTGTTCTGTTTCAGATTTGGTCTTGAGTCTCTGAGAGAGGGAAGGGTGTTTTGAAGGCAACTTGCCCATTCTGGGACAATTTCCCAGATCTAGCTTAAGCCTAAGCCTGGACTAAAAAGAAAATTTCAGTAATGATTCGGCATTGGTTTTACAGCTTAACCCAAAACTGTTTAATCCTTGTCCACAAAGCCAGCCCTTTGAGTTTAGTAATCTTCTACAAAAGTAATGACCTGGGATCATTAGCTTTAAATCTCAGAGTAGTTATTCTGTCCTATTTAAGTGTGCGAATGGCTCTTGCCATTTTCTCATTTCTTTAAATGGTGAAGTCAATAACCTTTGCATAATGAAATGAAAGGATACGTTTTCTTCATGCTTATCCATCCTCCATCATCACTGGACCCCTCACTCCTCTTTTCTGTTTCTGTTCTGTTTCTATAAATCGTCTTGTTTCTCTTTCCCTCATTCTGTTTCACTTTCCCTCATTCTGTTTCCCCCTTTTTTTTTTTTGTTTCCCCTCTGTCTCTTTCTGTCTATTTATCTCTCTCTAAATCTCTTAAGAGGCACACTTATCTCTGATTGTTGGTTTAAGATTCTGTTTTGTGAGTGTGTGTGTGTGTGTGTGTGTGGGTGAGGGTGTGGGCAGGGGTGTATCTGATCTCTCTGATTGGTGGGTCTTCAGACATTGCTGACTAACACTGCTCTATCCTCAAGCAAATATGCAAGTCACGAAAACAAGGACGTAATTCAGTACAATGCGATATGTTGTATTGTTACATGCCTAATGGCAACTCTGATCTTCTTTATCTTTCTTTCTTTCTTTCTTTCTCTTCATTTTTCTTTCTTTCGCTTCGTCTTTCTTCCTTACTCTTTGCCTAATTCTTCTATCTCTGTCTCTCCAGTCATGACATGGTCTTAAAGCAGTGTTTTTGTTGTTGTGTGGTATTGTAATGCTGCTTATGTTCCTCCACAGAGTTCAGTGCAGGACTGGGGGGAGGAGGTGGAGGAAGGGGCCGTTTACAGCGTCACGCTCAAGAGGGTCCAGATCCAGCAGGCCGCCAACAAAGGAGCACGATGGCTTGGGGTAACCAGAAGCTTTCACTCCTCACTGACATGTACTTATTTACAGCAATGATCATAGTGTGTACTGCAGGGGCACTGGGGCACAGCAGAGGTACTTGTCTTGAATGAGCAACAGTGCTAGAACACGGTTTCACACTTTCTTTAAGTATACTCTGTGGATAAAATCCACATACTCCAAGCACAGTTAATTAGACTTTGTACTGGAGCTATGAGGCTAATGTAGCTAATGGTTATTGTAAATGTATGACCTGCCAGTAAGCAACTGCCTGCCTAAGTCATCAAACACTTACTAAGTAATCTCAAATAGACTTACTAATGAGGTTTCTGATTCTGTTATCCATCTTTAAGTGGACTGCTGCTATTGTTTTTAGCTGTGCAACATTAGTTTTGGCCATTTTATACTTTTGGTTTGAAACAAGCATAGATGTGCAGATTGCAAAGTGCTAATTGGTGTAATAACTAATGGCTACCTTTGAATACACTTACACGTGCAATATTAAAAACAATATAAATATTAAGGACGCTGGGTCCAAACATAGCTTATTTATAAACTATTGTAAACCTTAACCACAAGTGCAGAAAAGAAGCGTACTTTTAGTATTAAAGCCACAATTTCTTCACACCGTTAACGTAATTTGTTCTTTGACTTTTTGAATCATTTGCGGTAGTCCAGTTGAAGCACAGTTGCTAGTGCGTTGTATGTGCTGACTCTGGGCAGTGCTCGCAGGAGACTTGAATGTAAATCAGTCTCAAATGGCTATAACAAAGTGCACTACTTTTTAAATTGATCAAATTTGATATAATAAGAATATTGTAATAAATCACAATTATCTAGACGAAATTATGCATGTAATTATTTTAATTGTTTAACAGCTCAGCTATTCATAAAGACACTTTGATAACCATGAAGTGTTTTATACCCAGAAGACTGTAATATACCCAGAGGATAAGCACATAGCTGTTTCATGCTCATGAAAATTTTCCCTTTTTTTATATTTAATGAGAAGACAAGGTGAAGGAAAGCCAGACTAGTAATGGACAGTGTTGCTTATGTTATCTCATCCAAACTTCAGTATGTATCTTTGAAATGTATCTGTCAGTTATTTCATAATACTTTGAATGGCTGAGGGCTGCTGGGTTGATTCTCCTTTAACCCTTTGAGAAGTATGATCACAAATATGTGATAAGCTCTGGCAGGTTCATGGGGAGTTCGATCACAAAAATATGATTAGAACGTAAGAGAAGAGAGAGTTCGGTATTGTTACAAACAGTTACTTTTCTGAAATAAAACATGCTTTACTTATGAATTATCAGAAAACATGCAGCTTTTGTCAAATCAGTGTTTATTGAGTACAATATGACACAGTTTCAGTTATCCATGCAACTTCATTTACCTGTGAGCAACTTGTTACTGACTGATGAGTAGCTAGGTTAATTTATTTAGGTGAAATTAATTATAAGTGCAATAGACCTTTCAACAAAACATTTTTTCAGCTAACAATTAAAGTAGGGACAGGGTAAAAACCTCGGCACGCTGTTGTTTTAAAAGCAATCGCTCCATAAAGGGTTAAAGCTTGCCTGAATCAGTTTCACTTCTTTTCAATTCATGTATAAGAGAAGGATTCGGACGAGAGGAGCTGGTTGAGTCAAAGACAATGTGTGCGCTGAACAACAATCAGCCTATTACCAGTGAGTGTGAGAATTCTGAAGTAAAAGCCAGCCATGTTTTTGGAAGCTAAAAACTAAAAGGCATGTATTAATCTAACTCAGCATAGTCCTAGTTTGCAGTAGTATGTCTGTTGTTTTAACCTTTGAATCATTTTCCCTCTTGCCAACACCCCTGTAAAACAACATGAGAACATAATAGAACTTGTTTTATAGCTCTATGAATATTTCACTCGTTACTTATTATGAGATATCATAAAAGCTGAGACAAACAAAAAGTAGAAATAAATGTACAAAAATAGGTTTAGTCAAAAATGAACCTTGCCCTGCCGCAGTACTTACTGCCTGACCCAGTTTTAATGACTACAGTGTTATAGTTTAATCTTTTTGTTGTTCTTTTTGTGAACATCAGTTTTTTTTCACCACAAACTGTTTTTAAAAGGTCCGTCTACTCCGGCTGCATTTGTCTGTGCATGTGTGTTTGAGAGACAGAAATGGAGGGTGGAGAAAAGGAGACTCTGATTAGAAGCAGATTGGCGTGTTTCCTGTTGCAGCGTGCCAGCAGCGCCAAGGCTTTTCTCTTTCTCCTTTCTCTTCTTTAGCTCTGAGCTCATTCTCACTAGTCAGGCTCATCACAGTGGACAGAGAGCTGTAGCACTTAATGGAGCTAGATTCATAGGGACCATTAAGGAAAAAACTGTGCTTGCATTTTGCGTTTAAATTTGCATTTATTTGAATTTGATGTGCTGTGTGAACTTTCAAAATGTACTGTGCACACATCCATAAAACCCATGAATGGAAACTAAGCTGCTAAAACAGTCCTTTTTAAATACATCAGGGTGTCACATTAATGAGCACATTTACTTATGACAGCCTACAGCTTGGCTCCGCCCATTCCTGCTGAAGTGATGTGGAGTGTTGTTCCTGCAGACAGTTATTGGAGTGGAAGAAAACAGTTAAATATTGCACTGTTCCTGACTGCCTGGAAGCAAATAGATGAAAACAGACTTCTAAAGGAAGCAGACCTCTAAAAATGAGCATCTGAAGATTTCCTGATGAACTGTTCCAGACATTTCAGATTCAGCTGGAATGTGGATGGGGCACGATATAGTACAGCCAATCAGAACAGAGGTCATTTTGTTGGAAAATGGTCAAATAATGAATTATGATTGTTTAGGGAACAAAAAACAGGAGAGAAAACGCATATTAATAAAAAGTAGATTTAGTATATGTAACATAATATTTCAATCTGTCTCTCTCTATCTCTCCCTCTCTCTAGGTGGAGGGAGACCGTTTGCCTCCAGGTCACACGGTCAGTCAGTTGGAGACGTGTAAAATCCGGAGCATCCGTGCAGGAACACTAGAGCGACTTGTGGAGACACTATTAACAGCATTTGGAGATAATGACCTCACCTACACCAGCATCTTCCTGTCCACATACAGGACTTTTGCCAGCACCCAGAGCGTCCTGCAGCTACTGCTGGACAAGTGAGTGTGTGTGCGTGTGTACAGTGACTCACTGTTTGTCCTGTTCAAAAGTTTGGATTCACTGTTTTCATTTATAAAAAAACAGTTTAGTTCACGTAAGTGGATAAAAGTATTCCAGTATGTTACTTCTGCAAAAGTTTGAAGTTTTAATTTAGATGTTCCTTATACGATGAATGCAACTGTGGATGATTGTTACATGTCTGAGGGAGCTGTGTAGCACCATCAATGAAGTTATAATAAATGAATATCCAGAATGCTGCATATTTCAAAAGTAGTTATCAACTCTCAAAGCAGAATATTTTGCAAAAATATGTCAAATAGATCATGGTTTATTAACATAATTATTATTATAATAATTTGGTCTCCAAATACTTACACTGTGCTCCATAAAACTTCAAACATTTTGGTTTTTGGTTTATTTTTATTTAAACATATGTGGCCTAAACTACTACTGTATTATAAGAAAGTTACATTTTTGAACAGTAGGGTATGTGTGCATACAATAGAATGCTACTTAATTCAAACTAAAGAAGGCTAATAGTTTAAGTCCAGTAAAAGCCAGTTTTTATCTAAAAATGCAGGTGTTTAGCAATCCTTTTGTTCTAATGAAACAGTAACAAGAAGTAATTGACCAAAATCGATGACCATGGTACATCAGCCACTCGTTAAGTATAATGACACTTTACTGCAAGTGGTTCATGAATTTTATGAAACATTCCATCCTGCACAGTAGATGGTGCAGATAAAGTCCAGCACTCACTATAGGAGGCTTTATGCTGTACTGTAGCCAGGAAGGTTTAGAACTGAGGTCCAGTTGTGTGTGTTCTGACAGGTATGGAAACATGGAGGATTGTAATGGAGAAAGCAGTCTGCACCAAGCAGGAGAAAGCAGAGGAGCCGTGAGAACGTGAGTGATAAATTCTGTTCAGTGTTCCCCAGAAATTATTCTCCTGTAGTAAATCTGCTGTACTCACTGATCATGCTGATCTGTTCACTGCATTAACTGTACTGTACCATATGCTGTATTTCTGCTTTAGTCACTCTAATAATATTCTATTATTCTGCAGTGCTCCTCTTGTGTACCACCTGCAACATTTTTGGTTGTACTATTAGCAGTGATCCTGCTGTAGTCAGTAGTCAGTGTAATAATTCAGTTGTTCGAGACAATAATTTTGCCTTTTTTTCCTGTACTTGCAGCAGTTCTACTCCATTCATTGACATGCTTCTCATGTACGCTCAGCAATAGTTGCACTGTACTCACTGCTGTAATTATACAATAGTCTCTGTTCACTCTCTAAATAGAGTCCCTGTTGATGTTTGTGAGATGACTGCTGTCTACTGAAGCAATCGGAAAATGCTGTGATAACGTTTTTACTTAACCGTTTCTGGACAGTTTAGAGGAAATGTGAGGATAAGGAAGTTATGAGTAACACTGTGTGTCCACCATATGAATCACAGACAACTCATTCATTCAGAGAATCATTCATTCAGAATGAAATTGAGAATATGAAAAAATACAGTAAATGGTCTGTCAGTCTGTCTGTCGCCTTTGTACTTAGCACAATTAGGCTTTATTGACTAATGTTTGTCATAATCACTCTATTAATCAATGTACATACACACACAAGTAACCACACCCACCTAATCCTGCATATAAATGTATATGGTACTGTACCTTCAGTGTATGTTTTTAGCATCTTCTTCAATTCGCTCATTTGTCTCTTTCTTTCTCTCTCTCTCTCGTCACATCTTTATCAATGTCTGCTTCTCTATCTCTTTCTCTCTCCCTCTCGGATCCCCCATCCCTCCTGACCCCAGTGCATTAGCGTCCATTCTGAGAGCGTGGCTGGATCAGTGTCCAGAGGATTTCCAGGAACCACCGTCATACCCTAGCCTGAGCAGAGTGTTGGGCTTCCTACAGAAAGCCATGCCCAGTTCAGAGCCCATGCGAAGGGCACAGAGCCTGCTGGAGCAGCTGCAGAGCCAGGCTGGCACAGAGAGCGACACTGAGGGTCAGTATGTCTGTCAGTCTGTACACATGATGCTGATCATCCTTTTGTCCATCCGTCTGCTAAAACTGTGGTAAAGGGCCCCTAAAAACACAAATCAGATGCATGCTTCAAAGCCAAGAAGGCAGAAAAGCTATGCTTTCTTTCTTTAAAACTGCACTTCATGGTTAAAAATCTGATTTCAGAGTTATCACAATTATTTTGACCATGATCTAACAAAAATTCCTCAAAGTACTGTTTTGAACTCATTAACATAAATATGGAATATACATCACTTCTTTTAATGTTATCCTGATGAAACGAATCATCAATAAGTGTTTCCATAACAATTAATAATTGAACCCGCACCCAGCCTAAGCCCAGGCGGCAATAGATTATTTCTGTGTTTCATACTGGTTCATAACTATGCAACTATGTGAATAGCAGACAGGAATAAACAAGTGTGCACAGTAAAGCACTGAGAGAGGAAGCTTTGAATATTGTACTAAAATAGGTGTGTGTTCTAATTTAAGGAAGGCCTATTCCGGTCTTTTTTGGGCTTTTGTTTGTTTTCCCCTGGTCCTAACACACCTTTAAAAAACTAATCAGCTAAATAACAACTTTTTCCTGAGTTAAAGTGAGTTGTCACATCAGGAGAAATGCTAAATTGTGCAGGACCAGGATGGCGATCTTTCTTATTTACTTCCATTCATTCAACAGTTTTAATCACTCTTTCCATGCACGTACCTGTTTCCCTGTATTTTCGCCTGATCTCATCCATCCATCTTTTCACCTCATGTTTATGCTAACTCTTCATACATCCAACCGACCGTCCATCTGTCCACTCCCTCCAGTATGTCAACAAACTTTTCCTGCTGTTCTCAATTTGCCACAGGAGGTTTCCATGGTAACAGCCCTTTCTGCCTGGGAGAGGATGAAGAGGTGGAGATCGAAGTGCAAGAGGACTTCCTGTCCTTCAGTGCTGACCTGGTGGCCGAACAGCTCACCTACATGGATGCAGTAAGGGGATCAGTCCTTAACATACAAAAAAATCTGTAACATTTATTGACATTTACTGGGAGATACATGATTTTGTAAGTGCATGAGTGATAACTGATGCATGCAAATGCTGATCACACATTCATCTTAACCTTCATAATTGCAATTCAATTATGTCATCATTTTTCATGTTGTTTCTGTTATTTTGTCCACCTCTTGAGTAATGTTGTTCCTGTCCTGCTTGTCCCTCAGCTGCTGTTTAAGAAGGTGGTTCCTCACCACTGTTTGGGCTCCGTGTGGTCCCAGAGGGACAAAAAGGAGAACAAGCAGGCTGCACCCACTGTCCGCGCCACCATAACCCAGTTTAACGCCGTGACCAGCTGTGTTGTTAGCACCATCCTGCGCCAGCGTCACCTTCGACCACACCTGCGTGCTCGCGTCATCCAACGCTGGATTGACGTTGCACAGGTGTGTCCCCACACATAAGCAAACCCTATTCAAAGCTCACCTCTTGTGATTAAATGGGACTCCATTATCTTTATATGCCTTTTAAATAGTCATTGTTGATAACTGGGTCTCAGCAAAGTTTTGCAGTTGTTCTAAAAAAAAAAAAAAAAAAAGAAGTGAAAGTTTCTTAATCTGAGTTGCTGTATAACATGTAACATAAAAATAAGTGTTAACAAGCATCAGATCGACTGGTCTCTGCTTTCCAACAGCCATGTTTAAACTCTTCCATGAAGTGTTCCTTAAGAAAAGCTGTATGCCTATTGGTGATCCTAATTGTCCCTGACCTGTTTTAGTCATTAGTGGTTTTGGTTACATTTTTTAAGCATTTAACTAAATCTTATATATGAAGCTGTTTGTAATGCAGCTATATATTTCTTACTACACGAAATGTTATCTGGCAGATTAGTTCCAGCTCTTTGTCATCTTAATGTTAGCAGTGTTAGCATTTTCAGGTTTCTGTTTCTTAAACTGTTGTCTTGTGATCCAGCTTTCTTTAGGTAAATGCCAAGTATTGTTTTGTTGTTTCAGGAGTGTCGAATCCGTAAGAATTTCTCCTCTCTCAAAGCCATCGTGTCAGCCTTGCAGTCCAACCCCATCTACAGGCTCAAGAGAACCTGGGCGTATGTACACAAGTAAGTTTCCATCCTGCCCACCAGGGCTTGGGTCCAATCTGAAATATTATAAGTACTTCCTCACAGCTACTTCCTCTCGGGATAGGCTGCTGTGTGGAGCGTACACAGTTTATTTTTTTAACACAGCACTGTCTTCATATAGTGATGCCTGGCAACTAACCACTTAATGTCTGTTTTTGTCTCTTCATTCTTTCTTAAATAGTGGTTCCTCATCGAACAAAAAGAGGGTTTCTTAGTAGTGATGCCATAGAACAACCATTTTTCGAACAGCCAACCAATTTCTTAACGAACCTTTAAATGGGCGCTCCTTTTTGTAAATATTTAGGTTTTTTTAAAGGTTTTTCTTAGAACCCTATGTTGAGAACCACTTAGTAATGTTTATTTTCAAAGGAGTTCACAGAAACAGTGACAAGGCCATTAGACACTTTTATAGTCAAAAGCAGATTTTTTTCCCTTTCCTTTTATGCCCTGAATCATGGATTTTTTGGGAAAGGTTGCAGCAATATGGGTTTCACTCCCTGTGACTATGCCTCATTGTAATTGTAGGATAGTTTTATTTTCTGTGGCAGTTCTGTAATTCAGCTTTTAGGTGTCCTTCATTTAAAAAAAAAAAAAAAATGCATGTAGTCTAATAAATGTACCTATATTTATATCCTCAACACCCTCCAGACTCTAACTGCTTCTGTTTCTTTTCTTCTTCTTTTTTCTCTGCAGGGATAGCATGCAAATGTTTGAGGAACTCTCAGACATTTTCTCTGATCAAAACAATTACCTGACCAGCCGAGAACTGCTGATGAGGGTGAGTGTTTATTATTATTTTTTTCCTAATTATAATAATATATTTAGTTTTTAATTTAAAAAAAGGTGCCACAAGTTCTTTGAGTGAGGAAATATCTGAAAAACAATGTCTGAAAGAGATTTGTGAGAGTGAAGAACCTTGTAAAAGCTTAAAGAACCATTATCTAATATTAAGATTCTTTACCAATTTCTTACGAAAATCTTTACATTATGTGGCGATTCTTTCAACTTCAAAAAGTTTCATTGTGCTCACTCATCTCATTTACAAAAACGGTTCTCTAAAACCATCCATTAAAAGATGCTTTAGGGAACCAGAAGTGGTATGCCTAAGGCATCATCCGAAGAACCATTTTATGCATCTTAACTTTTAAGAGTGTAGTTAAGAACTATGTTAACATGTTTAATGATATATATGAGGTAGCTGTTTAACCTAAATTACAGATTTTGTGTTAACAGATATTAACATCTAATTCTTTTAAGAGTAACTATTTGGCATCTCCACAGGAGGGTACGTCGAAGTTTGCCAGTCTGGAGAACTGTGCCAAAGAGCATCAGAAACGCTCTCAGAAAAGACTGCAGCTGCAGAAAGAGACGGTGAGTTGAAGCCATCGGCATGTCCTTTGGGTTTAGGTGTTTAGGTTGGTTTGGATCTTTGGATATTTTATTAATGGGCCTTTTGATGTACCTCCTGTAGGGCGCCATGCAGGGTACAATTCCCTATCTTGGCACATTTCTAACTGACCTGACAATGCTGGACACAGCACTGCCTGACCTGGTAGAGGTAAGACATGCAGTTCTCTTTTTTATATGTAGAGAGTAGGGG